>DF358457.1:10989-38958 GCA_000787875.1 Solanum virginianum
ACATGGTAACTTATTTGAAGAGAATAAAACCTAAAAGAAGTTCAAAAGTTCAATATCCATGGTCTGATCTTAAAATATTCAGATCAACAAAAATACCAAAATCCCAACAACCATCAAAAGCAGCAAAAAATGAACATTTTTGGATAAATTTCAAGCTAAGTTGAGCAACACACAGTTCTATTACCGTCTTTTGCATCGTTCAACCCCGATTGCCTCGGCCATAGAACAACGATAATAAATCTAACCAAAATACATACTTTGGAGATAAATCCGCAAGCATGCATAGAACTAATTGATTGAAGACAAAGTACACTTTCCATTTAGAATAGAAGCTTCTGTCTTCTTTCACTGAAGTTTCTCACAAGCTATGCTGCTTTTAGGACAAATTTAGTATAGATTGAAGAAAGTATGATTTCCTTTTAATTTTTGTTCCTTTTTTAATTTCATTTTGGGCCTATAGATTTTGGGCCCACATTTCCTATTCAATAAATGAAATTCACATATAAAATGGGACTTTGCCCATGCTTTATTGTGTAAATTTTTTTAAAAAAATTGTATTTATTTTTAAAATAAAAAATATATTATTTATAAATTTGAGTTATGTTTAATCATGGTAATGAAATAGATTTTTTTTTCTGTCATGAGTAATTTATGTAAAAAAAATTTAAAAATATTTTTATTATTTTTCGAATTCTTGAAAAATTTCTTAAATTTTATGGCCAAACATATTTTCCAACTTTCAACTAGAAAAGGGTCTAAATTTTCATTGTCAAATGTTCATAAATGTTTAATAATCACTCTATATTTTAAGTACAACATTATAGGTGAAAAAACTAATATTTTTTTTTAAAAAAAACAAAGATAGTTAAGAACCAATTTTAGTAATTAAGGTGCTATAAGTTCACAAATTGTTTTAAATAAAATTTTATGAGTATTCAAATATTATATTTATGTGATAGAATATCTTCTGCTATCACTTTTTTTAAAAATTAATTCAACTAATAATATTGTTTCCAAATTATTTATTTATTTTTAAACTATAAATACGATAATCATTAAAATTGAGCTACATCTTATTCTCTTAGATGATATATAAACTATATTGCATCATTCGGGTGCATATACTAGTTATAGAATAAAAGAAAGAAAGAAAGAAAAAGAAGAACAAAAGAATTATGAGTGAGAGAGAAAAAAAATGGCAAAGAAAAAGAGGAGCAGCCATAAGAGGGAAAGAAACCCAAATTTTAAACAAAATCACTAATTAAAACTATTGTGTTCTTTAAAAATTGTTATAGTTGATAGATATTAATTTAATATAGCATATGTAGAAGGTTCTCCCTTTTGAATTTGGTGTTAGCGTAGGAAGAATTATAAGTCAAAATTTGTATCCTCTAATATATAATTGACTTGCTTGGTGTTTTGCAGTTATAAGTCAAAATTTCTTGGAGTTATAATTTTCTTTAATATATTTTGAATTTAACGGAGTAATCTTCTTTTATTGGATTCTATATAATTATGCATTGAAAGTATTATTATTTTTACTTTTCATATTGTTGAAATTATTGTTCATGATTACTTTTTCATGAACCCTAATTAGATTGATGATCATGACTTTTCCTATACATTATTTGATGATGAGATTTGTGATTTTCATGTATAAAATAAAGTATTATTTTCAAACTAAAATAATGCATGTTTTAACGAGTTTTTAATGAATTTGAGCATTGAGTTATATGAAGTTTTGATGTAAGAGTTTTAACGAGATGTAAATGATTTTCAAAGTATAATTATTGATGAAAGTTGATGATGATGTTTTGAGACGATATTGATGTTTTAAATTGAAGTCCTACATGACTAGATGAGATGATGATATGAGCACATATTTTTGAGGTAGTATTTAGCATCGATTTGGGTAAAAGTATAATCAACTCAAATCCTATAAGCTACATAGCTATCATAGAATATGGGTTACGTCTCTCTTGTCCCAAAAGAGGACTTTTTTATTGGACCTATTGACATTTCGTCCCTTAATCTGGCAAGGTAAATGAATGGTTGTGACACTGATAACAATTTATTATATCATCACTAGCTCATGAGTAATGGTTGTCAATTAGAGAAACTTAACAAGAGTAAAAATATATTATTTTACTGAGTTACATACGCATCATGATTATTTATGAAAATATTATTTATTTTTAAACTTGCATATCATATTGATGTTTAGTTTAGCTTATTCTTTCTTTGAGTATCTTTAATGTATCTACTCTACTCAGCTATCTTACATACCGTATATTTCACATACTAATGTCACTTGACGTTGCATCATTATATGATGCAAATACAACTGCTAGGGATCATCAACAGACGATTCGTTGAAGATTCCAAGTATTTTCAGAGTTTTGCTGAGACCTCCTAGCATTCGGAGGACATCTTTTATTTTTAGTTAATTTTCTTTCATTTGTCTTGAGATAGTCTTGGACTTGTCTTGGCATTTTCTTAGTTGATAGATGTGTAAGCGACTAAGTTTCGTTCCAGAAAAATAACAAATCAAGAAAAAAAAAGTAGAGGCAAACAACAATATTTGTATTTCAAGAATTTGTACGAACGTTACAATCTTTATAAAAATCTAAAAAAAAAAAGAAAGATGTAATCCTCTGATTCTTTTCCTCACGATCATCAACTCAAGAGTTGTGCTTTGTTCTTGAATTGAGTAAATGCTTGTTAAAATTTCACTACGAATGCGGAACCAAGTTTTAATCACAATCGCAGAAATATGAAAACTTGCGGCTTATAACTTGGAGACAAAACTCCTTTGTATACGGAAGACTTGCGGATCACGACTACAACTTGGAGACAAAACTCCTTTGTATGCGAAAGACTTGCGGATCACCACTGAATAACAGAACTTTTCTATGTATTCTCTTCTTCTTCCTCCTCTTCTTCTTTTTCTCTTTTTCTGTGTGTTATGAATATCCATTTATATAGTTGTAAGTTAGGGTTTTAGGGGTATTTTGGTCTTCAATTAATTTTAGAAGATCTTGGGCTTGAAGAGCATGAGTTGGGCTGTCAATTTATTGGACTGGCCCAAATATAATTTGGATTTTATTTAAGTCATAAAATTTTAGTTTAAATATTAATCCAACCTCATTAACCAATAATTTGACTTAGTAAAATGTATGAGGAATTTAAGATTTAATCCACATTTAATATGGAGTGATCAATAAAATTTCTCTATCTACAATGCCCCTACTTCAAGGCTGGTCGGGGTGCTTGACTTGTCGAACCTTTAAAGACAAGACTTGAAATATTCATGAATCAAATGTATTTTTTTCGTAGGAAATCTTTCAAAACTTTTCGTACTTGATTCAATGGAGATTTTTCATAATTTGACTCCAATAAAATTTTTCATAACTTGATTCCTATGTAATTTTTCACAACTTGAATCCTATGGATTTTTTCATAACTTGGTTCCTATGGAATTTTCCATAACTTGAATTCCGTGGAATTTTTCATAACTTGAATCCTATGAAATTTTTTCATAACTTGGTTCCTATGAAATTTTTTACTATGATTTGATTTTAATTATGGGTTTCCCATAATTTATAGGAAACTAATTCATGTACTTTTGATATTTATAAATATCCATATTCTCATGGAGGCTAATTGTCAATTTGCGGTATCGCCAAGCTCGATCAGATCCATCTCTATTAGGTGATATTTATCTTCTAATTTTCATCACTTTTTTTTTCTAGCTCAGCACCTACGGTAGAAAATTCATATCTTGTTGTAAAAATATTAAAATCATGATCCGTTTAATTTTTCAGAATCTAGACTCATAAATCTATGATATATCCAAAGATCAATGTCAAAATCCTTCTCAATTTTTAAAAATAATTTTTTTATTTTACTTCTCTAGATTTAATTTTTGTTTACAGCTTATGGAGTCTCATCAAAACGTCTGTACCTTAGTGTAGGAGCGTCCGAATGACGAACAACTTTGATTCTATAGAAAATAGACTTCAATATCTACAACATCTCTAAAGATTAAAGCCAAATTCCTTATCAAAGGACCAAAATTAATTTTTTGAAAATTTATCTATACAATCAACTTTGGTATGACTTCGGACGACATTCATGAATTCACTTCTTTGTGTTTCGCCGAAGAGCCGCATATTGACAATCAACTTTGGTGTGACTTTGGACGACATTCATGAATTCACCTCTTTGTGTTTCGCCAAAGAGCCGCATATTGATTTTCGTATTAATTGAGACTTCTGCTAACATCCACATGGAGGGAAAAAAATATAAAATATTTAAACCAGTAGGATCGTATCATCATGTGCTAGAGCATATGCCACACTTTTCACCATGTTGATTTGAAGCTTCGTGATATTGGCATCGTAAGACGCATCACTCCTTTTATTTATTTTTTGTATAGATTAACAATAGGTTGCCAACACTCTCAATGTCAAACCAAAAAAATATGAGTGTAATCCAAAATTGATGAGAAATCACTTGGTGCATCTTGATTTGTAGTCGTGGTTTTGTCAACGAGCCACACTTAATGCATTTTTCAAGCAATTGTGGCTTTGGTGGTGACAAACACATTTGGTGCATCTTTTTGTTTTTGGAGTTGCGTCTTTAGCAATGAACCGCATTGTATGCTTCTTTCTCTGTAGTTGCAATTTTAGTGATGAACAACATTGTATGCTTCTTCCTCTGTAGTTGCGGCTTTAGCGATGAACCGCATTGTATGCCTCTTTCTCTGTAGTTGTGGATTTGGTTATGAACAACATTATGTGCCTCTTTCTCTGTAGTTGAAGCTTTGATGATAAATTACACTTTATGTCTCTTTCTCTGTAGTTGCGGCTTTGATGATAAATTATACTTTGTGTCTCTTCCTTTTGAATTTTGGCTTTGGAAGGAGAGAGATTTTAGTGTAGTCTGTCCTAATTTTGGATAGAAACTACTTAATATATCAACTTCACAAATCAGACTTCAAAATATGCCCACATGCTGAAGATAGAGGCTCGTTTATGATTTCGTCGATCTATGAAAATATTTGAAGTGAAGAAGTTCGATGAAGAGATGATGCAAGGTAGAGACATTTAAAATGAGTTGCAAGTCATCTTTTGGCGTCCAATCTCATTTTTTCTTCCTATTGTACAGGATGCGTGACATATCAATTCTTTTCTTATTATTGTTGATGTATAAATACTCTTATAATTTTTTAAGGCAGTAAAATATATTTACTTTACACTTCAATGCAAAATATTTGAGTTTTTTTTTTTATTTGCCTTGACCACTTATTCTGAGGTTTTAAGCCTAATAAATTTATTTTTGGTCATACAAATTTAAACTCATGCGGACCAAGAGTAATAACTTAAAGATTTAACTCATTTTATAGAGCTTTTGTAACTTGAAGACTTAGCTCGAATTTGATGAGCTTCACTCTTGAAGAATTGGCTCAAATTTGATAAGCTTCATGGCATGCATTTTAAGCTCGTGTGTCAAGGAGCATTTGGCTTGAAGACTTTGTGCTACTTTGGTGAGCCTTGAAACTTGTAGATTTTTGTTAAATTTGAAGAACTTCATGATATGGAGACTTAGTTCGAATTTATCGAACTTTACTCAAATTTTAGAAGCATCACAACTTGAAGACTTAGCTCAAATTGATGAGCTTCATGACATGCATTTTATGCTCATGCATCGAGGAGCATTTCTACCTACATAGACTCTTCAATTTTAATTTTGGATGAAAGGTTGCCCTCATTCTCACTATCATATATATTTTCTTCATGAGACTCAAAGTAGAGTAACCCTTGATCTCTATCTGTGGCGATACTCAATTCCATATTATGAGCACGAGTTGCTAGTTCTTCAAATGTTTTAGGTTTTATGCCTTACATTATGTAGCGAAGATCCCAATGCATACCTTGGATACATATTTCAATCCCAGAAGTTTCACTAAGGCAATCTTTGCAGTTAAGACTCAAGCTCCTCCAGTGATGAATGAAGTCAATGACTTGCTTATTATTCCTTTGGCAGGCATTGGCAAGCTCTATCATGCTTACAACACGTCTTGTGTTATAAAAATGCTTAAGAAATTGTTGCTCCATCTACTCCCAGCTATCAATGTAACCAGGTTCAAGATCTATGTACCAGTCGAAAGCAATTCTTGTGAGTGATCAAACAAACTGCTTAACAAGAAAATCATCATATGTTCCAGCATTATTACAAGTTTCGACAAAGTGTGCTACATGTTGTTTCAGATTTTCCTTGCCGTCAAAATATTGCAGCTTAGGAGGTTGATAGCCAACAAGTATATTTAGGTTATCAATTCTTTGAGAATACGACTTTACATATATAAGTAGAGGTTTAGATATAGGCTCTGACTTATCTTTGATAGTCTCCATGATGAAGTCTTTCAATTGGTCAAGGGGAATTAGGCCTTCAGTAGACACTTGAAACTCTTTGATCGTTGTTTCTTGTTTTGTGAAAGACTCTCTTTCCTCTTGCGTTTCATGAAGCTTCGTACATAGAGTGGATTCTCCTTCCTTCATATTCTCTATCATATTTGTCAACTTAATAATTTGGGCGTCTTGACCTTTAATGTATTTTGACAGACCTTCAACCGCTCTCGTCAAATTCGCAAATTATTCTTCTATGGTGAAAGTTTCAATTACCATCGCTTGCATAGCCACTATAGAGGATGAAGAATATGGGGAACATCGCTAGGATATAGCTTGGATTGAGAAGTAACATGAGGGAAGATCATAGTCGATCTAGCGCTTAAGACATCATCATCTTCATGCACGAAGGGATCATTAGACTGACGACGTCGTTCTTGTGGTCGTCTCAGTGTTCTTGAATTCTTGTTTTTTTAAGAGAAGAGAAGAGATGAGAGGTAAAGATTGTCCCACCGGGCATGCCAATTTGTAAGCGACTAAATTTCATTCCTGAAAAATAACAAATCAAGAAAAGAAAAGTAGAGGCAAACAACAATATCTCTTCTTCTTCTTCCTCTTCTTCTTTGTCTTATGAATACCGATTTATATAGTTGTAAGTTAGGGTCTTATGGGTATTTTGGTCTTCAATTAATTTTAGAAGACCTTGGGCTTGAAGAACAGTAAAATATATTTACTTTACACTTCAATGCAAAATATTTAGTTAGGGTCTTATGGGTATTTTGGTCTTCAATTAATTTTAGAAGACCTTGGGCTTCAAGAACATGAGTTGGACTCATCATGTCAACTTAATGGACTGACCCAAATATAACTTGGATTTTATTTAAGTCATAAAATTTTAACTTAAATATTAATCCAACCTCATTAACCAATAATTTGACTTGATGAAATGTATCATGAATTTAAGATTTAATCCACATTTAATATGGATTGATCAATAAAATTTCCAACAAGATGCTTCATAAACTGAGTCAGATGATGTTAACTTTGTAGTCTATTTTGACAATCCATTCTTATTAATGTAGAGCTATTAATTTGTTTTATGTTTGAGTTACTTGTTTTTTGATT
This sequence comes from Solanum virginianum, assembly GCA_000787875.1. Classification (NCBI taxonomy): domain Eukaryota; kingdom Viridiplantae; phylum Streptophyta; class Magnoliopsida; order Solanales; family Solanaceae; genus Solanum; species Solanum virginianum. The sequence continues at coordinate 18,525 of DF358457.1, forward strand.
GTGATGCCCTAAAATCCATGAGTATTTCTTTGATTCTATCAAGTATTCAGCTAATGAATTGAGTGATGAGATCAAGTGGTTCGTTTGAAGTTCAACAATGATTTTTAAGTGTCGCCCTACCTAGGGTACCCTTTCGGGGAGTGATATCATGCCAATGACTTCTATGAATTCTTTTCTTTGTTGGTGTTGCTTTAAGGTTTAAATTAATGACACTTGTATTTTCACTCTACGTCATACATATTTAACTTAGGATCAATTTGATATGGATCGAAGATAATTGGTTAAGCTTGAGTTTAAACAAAATCACTAATTAAAACTAGTGAGTTCTTTAAAAATTGTTATATTGATAGATATTAATTTAATATAGCATATGTAGTAGGTTTTCCCTTTTGAATTTGGTGTTAGCGTAGGAAGAATTATAAGTCAAAATTTGTATCCTCTAATATATAATTGACTTGCTTGTGTTTTGCACAGGGCAAAAATAGTGTATATTTGAGAGTTGAGAAGGGTGTCTTTGGTATGGAGGAAATTATTTGCCACTAAAATGTTTGTCCAAGAAATACTTTTAAATTTTTTATAATATTTGATAAGTAAGCAAATAAATATAACATTAACAATATTCAAATATAAATTTAAGTAAATGTATAAAGATGTATCTAATTTATATTTAAATAAATTGTTAGATAAAAAATAGTATTAAATTTATTTTTTTTAAAAGCCTAAAAATAAAACACATAAAGTGAAACAAAAAAGAAAAAGTTTAAGCACAGAAAAAAAAAAGGTGTAAAACGTTTGTACCATAAACTACAGCCATTTCAACAGTCCTTTTTACTTTAATTCCCGAAAAAAGACATGAAAACTATTTAAACTACTTTTATAATTTCCTTTTTAATAACTAGATTTTTATATGATACTTTGATAGAATGCATTAGAAATAACAATAAATGCATTAGTTTTATGTATTGCCCCCTCTGTTTACTATTAGATGTGGAATTTTGACATGATACACCTATTAAGAAGATAATAATTAATATGATAAGATTACCATTTTACTCTAATTAATTTATAGGAGTAGTCATAAAGTCATAATCAAGTTCCTATTAATACAATGCAACTACTTTTTCTTTTGTTGCATTTAAGTTAAAAAATTTGGAGGGAACAATGTAAATTTTTGTTTCAAGTATAATTTTTCATACCAATTAAAAATTTTCCACCAAAATATTTCGTTACAGAAAAATCCTCTAATAAAAGTGAATCCTCAACTTTGATATTTTTTGAAGCTTCAAGTATATTTTTTTTGTATTTTTATACACTTCTTAAAGTATAAAATTGTTTAATTTTTTTCATATAAACTTAATTGAATGGGTATGTTAATGAATTATGTCATTTTCTAAGTTCCTAGTATCACGAACTTAGAGCGTTTCTAAGACTTTCGTGCGGCACTAGTAGATTTACTCACGATTTTTTTACGATCTTGCAAATACTAGTAAGCCTTTTCACTAAGATCGCTAAGGAAACGCTAAATTTAGAAAACAAGAGAACTTTGTAAGAAAGAAGACTGTATTATGCTTAGAAGAATGCTTTACAATTTTTTGGATGCGACCCCTCTATTTATACTACTCTCTAGGGTTTAAGTGCAAATAATATTTTTTTCTATAAGTCCCTCAATAATTACACATTAGTCCCTAGTTCTAGAAGCCTCTATACATCTAGATATTTCTAAGTCTTCCAAGACAAGACTACATGCTTCTAGATTTTTATAAGTATTTACAAGATTTTCCTACATCTTTCTAGAGTCTTCTAGGAGCTTCAAGTCTTATCCACAATGTTCTAGAATCTTTCAGAAACCTCTACCTCTCCAAGACTCTAGTTTCTTCTCCATGACTCTAGATTCTTCCCACATTTTTATTAAAGACTGGCGAGTCGTGACACTCTCCCCCACCTGATGTTGCGACATCCTCGGTGCAATACTCTTGTTGGAACTCCCAATCTCTACCTTCGGACTGCCGCAAGTCTCCATGTCGTCCCTATGTGGTCTCTGCTGGAGTTCTCCCCCCTCGGCATCCAAAGAGCACCATTGTGGTTGGTTGACCCTGTTCCCTCTTGGCCTCCTTCGACGGCTTCTCTTTCAACGATTTCTCCTCTTGGCTCACGTGGAACACAATGATGGCTTTTCATCCTGGAACCCCTTCACAAGCCGCAAGGCTGATAGCAGAACTTGTCCCCCTGACTTGGGCATCTACACTAAGGGCACCATGCAGGAACCTCCTTGCTCCAAGACTACGAGTTGTTAGAGGTAGGGGCTGATCATCACATGGCACTTCCAAAAAAAATTCCTGCCCAAGGATGATGCCAAAGAGATCTACCGAAGCGACATGAAAGTTGGTCTTACCATGCCACTCACCCAACACTATGTCAACTCCCTGAGCAACTCCATACACAGGAGTCATTGGCGCATTAACTGTCCTAAGTTGCACATTACTTGGATTATATTTCAGCCCTAACTTGGTTGTCGCAGACTTAGTCATGATGTTAACCTCTGCACCTATGTCAACCATGGCACGAGCGGGTCGTCCATTGTTTGTGATATCCACGTACTACTCATGGCACTCCTTCGGCTTCTTTGGTTACCGCGTGATAGCTCCGCATAACCTATCACGCCTACCCGAGCTGTGTCCGAATCTTCCCCCGATTTGGGTGCCTCCTCTTGTGCCTTCTGCTCCTTTCGTTCCCGCAGTATGGCACCAAGGCTCTTCAGTTTGGGGCACTTTATGTACCTATGCGGCCTCCTGCACATGTAGCACTTGAGCTCCTTCTCAAGCTGCACCTTGCCCTCTCCGCTGCTTTGTTGCTCGAACCTTCTATTATCTTAAGCTCTTTCTTGGGTTGTGTCTTGCCCTCTCCGTTGCTTTGTCACCCGGACCTCCTATTATTAGGCCTATCGGTGTTATGATACTTGGGATGTGGCTGCCAACCTTTGCTTTTGCCTTTGCCACCATCTCCCCCACCTTGGTCATGACTACCATCTGAGTCTTCTCCCGGGTCTTTATCTCACCTATCATATCTAGAGTCCGTTAAAGCCTCTGCATGTGTGGTAGCCTCATCAATGGTTCTAACTTATTAGCAGTCTAGCTTCGTCCTAGCCCAATTTTGTAGGCCATCGATGAAGTGGAACATCATATCATCATCCGTGAGGTTGGGGATCTGGAGCGTAAGGGTAGTAAACTCTTTCACGTAGGCCCTTATACTACCCGTCTGCCTCAGCTCCCTGAACTTTCGCTTTGCCTCATAGATGACGTTGATCAGGAAGAAGGCATTCTTAAACTCGCCCTTGAACTGCTCCCATGTATCAATGGTCCGTAACCCCTTCCCTATCTCTGACTCCTTACGTTTCCACTATAACATGGCCATCTCCATCAGATACAACACGGCTATGTTGATCTTCATATCGTCACTCCTCACCTTGTTACACTTGAAATAATTCTTCAAGTGCCACAAGAAGTTTTCCACCTCTTGTGCATCACGGACGCCTTTGAAGACAGGTGGCTTGGGAGCCTCAATCTTTCCTCCCTTTCTCTAGGAATCCCCACATATCTCCCATCAGCCATGCCTTCCTCAAGTGCCCTCATCTTTGCACTCATAGCCTTCATGGTGGCACCATGGTCTTCATTGTGGCGCTCATAGCCTCCATCTTGCTCAGTGCCTCCATGAGCTGGCACTCTAAGGAAGTGATGGTCTCCGTCAGCTCGTACTCCATTGCCTGACATTCGCCCAACACTTTTCGGATGTTATCATTCTCCTCAAAGGTGAACTCCTCTAAGGTCTAGAACTTGTCATCGAACTGATTCAAGCGCTAACCCAAGAACTCTACTGCTTGCCTGGCAGCATCCACCCTTGCGACCAATTCTTTGTCGAGCGTGACATCGGTGGGATCTTCGACTCGTTCATCACCACTCAACTCAGAAGTCAAGAGTGAGTGAGTTGTTATGGCCTCCTTGGTGTCAATTCGACCGACACCTCCTCAATCTTTTTAGAGATTTTCTTCCCCTTGCGTTTCTTGCCAACATCCAACATAACGTTGGTGGTGTTGGTGACGTTGACGTCTCCTTCACTTGCCATGCTTTCTTTAGTACAAACCTGCTCTGATATTACTCTGTCACGGACTTAAAGCTTTTCTAAGACTTCCGTGCGGCACTAGTTGATTTGCTTACAATCTTGCAAATACTAGTAAGCTTTTTCACTAAGATCGCTAAGGGAATGCTAGATTTAGAAGACAAGAGAGCATTGTAAGAAAGAAGACTTGTATTATGCTTGGAAGAATGTTTTACAATTTCTTAGATGTCTTACAAATGAAATGACCCCTCTATTTATACTACTCTCTAGGGGTTTAAGTGCAAATAATACTTATTCTATAAGTCCCTCAATAATTACACATTAGTCCCTAGTTCTAGAAGCCTCTATACATCTAGATATTTCTAAGTCTTCCAAGACAAGATTACATCCTTCTAGATTTTTCTAAGTATTTACAAGATTTCCCTACATCTTTCTAGAGTCTTCTAGGAGCTTCAAGTCTCATCCGCAATGTTCTAAAGTCTTCCGAAAACCTCTCCAAGACTCTAGTTTCTTCTTGTTGACTCTAGATTCTTCCCACATTTTTGTGAAAGACTGGCGGGTCATGATACTAGGTACTCTAAGGATGACTTGATCATTGAATATTTTCAAAAAGTTCAACATTTTTCAAAAAGCCTAACTTGGTAAGTATAGGGTTAAAAAATTGTATATCTTGGTTTTTCAAATTGACAAATAAAAATAAAAATAAAATTAGAAATGTTTTGGCATCTAATAGCAAACGGAGGGAGTACTAATATTTTTACATGATACTTAGAATGCATCTGAAATAACAATAAATGCATTAGTTTTATGTATTACTAATATTTTTATATGATATTTAGAATGCATTATAAATAAATGTATTAATTTTATGCATTAGTTATAAACTCTATTTGGAATTAATATATGTATAATGAACATACTGAAATTCCTGGTGTTAATTACACAAAAGGGAAAAGGCATATATTCTCTCCTGAACTTGTCCCGAAAAGTCAGTTACATACTTAAACTATCATGACAATCTATTACACACCCTTTCTACTTGAAAGTGAATTTAATATTCCCCTTAGAAGTGTAATACTACTCTCCCAGTACATGGTGTATTACACTTACTGCCACATCAGCGCCACGTTAGGAGTTATAATTTTTTATATCCTTTTTATTTTCTTTTTTTAAATAATTAGTTCTTTTATTAACTATAATTAATCCCTAATTAATTATTGAAATTTTGTAATAATTATATCATCTTCACTAAAATTGCAAAGAAGAAACTTTCAGCAATGGTTGCCAAAGAATGCTCAAAATTTGGAGTTGATTTGTGGAGTGAAAGAATTTTTTCGTTAAAAAATGTACCACAAAAAGGTTGCTTCAGTTTCTTCTATTGATTGACCATGTAAACAGAGATTCCATTGTATCACTTCACTGTGAGCAAATTTGTTGCAGCTTGCCAGTTGCAAATATTTTTTAGATCTGGATATATATATATAGGGATAATAGGAAAATAATTTTTTCTTCCTTTTTCAATTGATCCCTCATTCTATTTACTCGACAAAGCCCGTCATAGCTCCCGCAGCCAAGAAATTTTCAAAATTTTACTCTGCCTATGAGATGAAGAAACCCTTTGTTAACAAACACAAATCAAAACTTACAAAGCTTATATCAAGTATTACACTTGGTACTATTTTAATTTTCTTGCTTGGAAATTTAAGGGTAAAAAATTATATTTTTTATGTAACTTGTTTCTGGTTGTTTCTTGTTATTAGTCTAATAACTTTAATGGATTGTGAAGAAGATGACGATGATGGGGTGGAAGATGAGATGTGGGGGGGAAGAGGGGGTATTTTGATTTTTTTTTATTCAGACGCAAAAAATTATTTTGGCGTATATTTTTATATTTTATTTTTTATTTTGCTACTTCAATTTTAAGGATTAAATAAATTCACTTTTAAATAATAAAGTTGTATAATATATCATCATGATAGTTTAAGAGTGTAACTGACTTTTCAAAATAAGTTCATGAGGGAATTTATGACTTTTTACTTACAAAAGATTTTAATGCATGCATTAACATGATTAATAACAATGTTTCTCAAATCTTATCTACACCCTTTTCATCATATAGGTGGATGGTATTTTTTTTAATTAAATAATTTTTTTAAAAAATAAGCAATATATATTATTTTTAAAAATCAAATCAAAACATTGCATAAGAAATAACGCAAGCATAATTAATAACAACATTACTAATAGGAGTACTATTAACACGCCACATTTAGCACTATTCTTATAAATCCTAACAAACGATAGTTTTTTAGAACATGTTATCTTAGGATTAATTATTTCAAATAAGTTATCTCGAGATAAGTTATTGTGTATATGATATAACTTACTCCATCATTATGATATAAATGGTAGAATAAACAATCTAAAAACTACCTAATAACTCCAGTCACACAATAACTTACTCCATCATTATGATATAAATGGTAGAATAAACAATCTAAAAACTACCTAATAACTCCAGTCACACAATAACTTACTCCATCATTATGATATAAATGGTAGAATAAACAATCTAAAAACTACCTAATAATTCAAGTCTCCAGCCAAGCATAAAATAAAATTTTTCTTGCATTTTATGCTGAAATTATTACTTCCTCGTTCAATAATAGTTGTCCATTATTGACTTGATATATAGATTAGGAAATAGTAAATAATAAAGATAATTTACTAAATCACATTTTAAATATAATAAATACAATATCTTGAAAAATATAATAGAAAAACTTATTATAATTAATGATAAGAATAAATAGAAACTAAATATAAAATTATTTTTTAATTTTATAAAATAAATAAATATTATTAAATATTTATTTTTAATATAATAAACGAATAAAGATAGATTAAACAATACAACAATTTGATATCCATATTAAAAAACAATGATTGTCTTTTTCTGCTGGTCAGTCATGACCATTCACCATAGGCTACCTATCCAATATAAAAGGAGGACAACTTAGAAGTTGGCTCGGCACAAAACAGAGTCACATATATTATAAATTCCATTCCAAAGGGAGAGAGGAAAATGTCGCAGAGAGATATCGACCATCTTCCAAAAAATGCGGCTAACTTCACCGCGTTGACGCCGTTATGGTTCTTGGAAAGGGCGGCCATGGTGTATCCCAACAGAAAATCGTTGATTCACGGCTCCGTTGACTACACATGGCTCCAGACTTATCGCCGTTGCCGTCAACTCGCTTCTGCTCTTACCAAACGATCTATCAGTTTTGGAAGCACGGTATGTTTTCAACAACAATAATAATAATAATAGAAAACTTAGAAATATCTCTTGGAATACTGTGTTATTGTCTGCGTAACGATTAAGTATTTGTTCTAGTAAAGTGACAACTTTTTGTTGTGGTGACTGGTGAGAGACTAAGATAAATATGCTTTTGCACCAAGGTATATGACTCTCCAAAAGTGTTTCCATCCATATTTTTCAAATAGTCATTGGTTAGACCTAATAATTGGATGTACGGTTCTATTTAATGATCACACACACCACCAGTTGGCGTAGTATTTCTTCGACTAGACCGAATAACTTTCCTCTGTACTGAACCAATCCAATATGATCCCTATCCCTGCCATTGCGTAGTTATTTTTCCTAGGTTTGCTGGCATTGATTTATCTCACCATCTTGATCTATATAGCAAGTTCTGATACTTTGTTTCCCAAGACCGTAGTATGGATTAATGTTACTACAAAGCAGCCAATATTTAGCAGAAATTGCATTAGACATGAGTTGGTGTGAGTCTATTTACTCGACAAAGCCCGTCATAGCTCCCGCAGCCAAGAAATTTTCAAAATTTTACTCTGCCTATGAGATGAAGAAACCCTTTGTTAACAATGTTGCCGTTCAGCTAACCTTGATACCAAAGAATGCTCATGGTGAAGTTTTGTCTGTTGCTAAGTGAGAATTTGCCATTTCAGTGAATTGAACTGCTTTAACTTGAATGGTTTAGAGCAAGCTGTTTTACACCTTCACTCTGCACTCTCTCATCCACTCTTTATGGATAATTAAACTAATACAAATTGACCATACAGGTTAGTTAAATTTTCTGGATATATGAGGGAAAAGAAGAGGAATACTTATTTGGCCTCCCTGAAAATCAGAAAGGAAAATGTTTTAATAAAGGTGATAAATAAGCTAGCAAGGATCCTTGGCTATTGGAGATTATGCATACAATAACATAAAAAACAAATGTACAAATTCTACAAACTAAGCTGACATTGTCCCGTTTCCTTGTGGAGCAAATGAGTCAGCGGAGACCGATTGGCGTTTAGTTTGGAAAGTACTGATTGGTCTCTGTGTTTTTTTGATAAAAGTGTCAGATCCAGTAGGTTCATTACATGGTTTTATACTTTGCATTTCTGTAAGTTCTTTTTCTGGATGGAGGTTACCTTTCCCCATTCTTTTCTCCTGTTTTGGGGTTATCAGGAGTCACAATCCATATTATGTCAATATCTATGTGATCTTACTTTAAACTTCTCAGACCCCAAATTTTGGAATTTTAGAGAAACCTAGGAAGGACGAAGAAAAGTAGAGTTGTTAAGTATAATATATTATTCAAGAATCAGTACTAATGAAGTGTTATAATTTACAAAAGTTTCATGGATCATCCCTGTTAGGAGCCCATATTCAAATATTTCTTTCTGATTATTTACATAATCTGTTGTTCACTAAAAAGCTAATTAAACTAAACCTATTGTCTTCAAAGAAGAGGGGTAGAATTAGTTGAAAGAGCTATGGTTCGGAGATATATGATCAGTTTTTGAATTGCCTCTTCTCACGACGGACAGAAACTAAATATTCGTAAGTGTTCTGTTGCCTGTCTCAATTTGTTTCTCCATTTGAATTGAATGGGCATACAGAAATTCTCTATCGCTTTTTATGGATGTACAATGCTATCCTCTTGAGAAAATGTGGTTTTCTAGTATCCAATGGGAACCTTATGGATCCTTCCTTTTATTGGCTTCATGTCAGGTTGCTGTGATTGCGCCAAATGTTCCTGCTATGTATGAAGCTCATTTTGGAATTCCAATGGCTGGAGCCGTTTTAAATGCTGTTAATGTTCGTTTAAATGCCGACACAATTGCTTTTCTTTTGGGCCATTGCTCAGCTGCAGTCGTCATGGTGGACCAAGAATTCTTTCCATTGGCTGAGGAAGCTTTAAATATTTTAGAAAATAAGAGCAAAGGAAAATCAAATCGGCCACTTCTTGTAGTTATTGCTGATAAAAACTGTGATCCCACCCCATGCCAATATGCTATAGAGAAAGGGGCTGTTGAATATGAGAATTTCTTGGAAACTGGTGACCCAGATTTTGCTTGGAAGCCACCACAGGATGAATGGCAGAGTATTGCTCTGGGTTATACCTCTGGTACGACAGCTAGTCCTAAAGGAGTAGTGCTTCATCATCGTGGTGCATATCTTATGGCTCTAAGTAATGCTGTTGTTTGGAGTATGAAAGAGGGAGCTGTGTACCTTTGGACTCTACCGATGTTTCACTGCAATGGTTGGTGTTTCACCTGGACAATTGCAGCAATTTGTGGGACCAACATATGCCTTAGACAGGTGATCCCTTGGTCTTTTTCTTGCACATAGAGTTTTTCTATGATGTATTTACGTTACTTGTAATAGCACAGTCGATCACTGGACATGTGTAGTTGATAATGGATTTTGCACTTCGACCTAACAATTTTGCAATAGAAGTAACAATATAGAAGTCTTGATTGATATTTTCACCACATTGGCCCACTTCTTCAGTTGCAATGAGTATTTTATAGAAGATACATATCTAGTAATTTCCTCTTTTGCAGAACCTATAAGTATATGTACAAAGAATTAAGGTGATCCATCAAGAAAGGCTGGAAAAAACTGAAAGGATCGCATAGGTGGTGGTATATCCTCATCCTTGTATATAGTCAGCAAAATATAGGTGCTGATATAAATGGAGATGTAGATAGTATCTTCTTTGAACAATATGAGGTTAGATTCTTCCACTGCTTTTTTCCCCTCGACTCCAGTTCTGTTTCACAAATAACAAAAGACTATATTGTCTTCTGATCATACACAACATACAAGTCACCAAACAAGAAGCGATGACATGCTGTTGTTCCAACTATGAGGGCTAGAAACAATTATTCAGTGTTCATCTTGAAACAGGTTAATGGACTAGAAGAATATTAAAGAGAAATGTCAAATTTACCATCTTAAAATATACGTTTAACAAAGTAACATGTTTACTAACTAGTTAAGATCCCAAAGATTATTTCTTGAGTTGAGGAGTCTGAAATTGTTTGAATATACTAAGAGGAGGAGGGACACATGCCTTTTTGGTCTATATCTGAAATGGAGGAAGAAAAGTAACTGGAAAAGATAACTGCTTTGAGGCAGGTCAAATAAATTGCTGCATTTCTCCCTGCTGCTTTTTCAGCTCTTGACAAGGTTGCCTCTTTTTTTTTTTTTTTGAGTGGTCCATATGCAGGCAACTGCTAAGGCTGTTTATTCCGCCATAGCTCACCTTGGTGTTACCCATTTCTCTGCTGCACCTGTGGTACTCAATACCATAGTTAATGCTGCAAAAGAGGAGACCATCCTTCCCCTGCCTAGGCTGGTACATGTAAGCACTGCTGGTGCTTCTCCTCCTCCTCCTGTTCTTGCTGCAATGACTCAACGTGGCTTCCGTGTCTTACACACTTATGGCCTTTCTGAAACCTATGGCCCCTCCACTCTATGCACATGGAAGCCTGAGTGGGATTTACTTCCCACAGATGTTCAAGCGCGTCTCAATGCACGTCAAGGTGTCAGATATGTAAGCCTGGAGCATCTGGACGTAGTTAACCCGACGGACATGACACCTGTTCCAGCCGATGGAAAAACAATGGGAGAAATCGTCTTCAGGGGTAATGTTGTGATGAAAGGGTACCTGAAGAACCCGAAAGCAAATGAAGCTGCTTTTGCGGGAGGCTGGTATCACTCTGGTGATCTTGCTGTAAAACATCCAGATGGGTATATTGAAATAAAAGACAGATCAAAAGACATCATCATATCTGGTGGTGAAAATATTAGTAGCGTTGAGGTCGAGAATATCCTATATCAACACCCAGCAATACTGGAGGTCTCTGTTGTTGCCAGGCCTGATGAGCAATGGGGAGAGTCACCTTGTGCATTTGTGACATTAAAGCCTGATGTTAAGGAAACGGATCAGCAACAATTTGCAGAGGATATTATGAAATTTAGTCGATCAAAGATGCCTAAGTACTGGGTCCCAAAGTCAGTGTTTTTCGGGCCTTTGCCAAAGACAGCTACAGGGAAAATACAAAAGCACTTGTTAAGGGCAAAGGCAAAGAAAATGGGACCATTGAAGAGGAGTAGTTTGTAAATGCAACACAATTCACTGGTTGCCTGATTTGTCTTTGTAATGTCTGCTGTTTTAAGTGCTCGGTCTATGCATCTCCTTGTGTCTTGATCTTCCTTGTAGATAAATAAGGTTATGTTTCAGATTTTTGCTAGATAATCATGGAAGGTACTATGTAATCTTATCATGAACTGTTGGTGTTCATTGAATTTTCAATTGAGTGGGAAATTTCATCTTAATATCTGGTTAAAATCCTGGTCTTTTGAGGCAGCAGTAATTCACTACGTTTTCAGTAGATGATTCTTATGGACCAGCATCTTTGATTGTTTACTTCTTCCCGTTTCTGTTTTTCCTTTTGAATTGCATGCATGTTAGTAATTTCGACGATTTCCCTATGTTTTCTTATTTTTGTTCTTTGGATAAAGAACTTAACTTCATGATCTACGAATATATATATATATATATATGTATTCCACTTCTGTAGGGCATGTGTAGCTATGTTTAATAGCTTTCCCTCACTTCCCCCTTCTTGTAACCGAATAGGTTTTTCTTTGACCCATAGGTCTTACATTTTCTATTGCCGCTTCTAGATTAACCCTAAATACCCTTCTTCTTGGTACATTTTCTATACTCGTGTCTATTGTATGTTGTTAGGCGGTTCTTTGGAATGGACTAGTGTCAAACTCTCAACTCGATGGTTCGAGTGGCTTAGGCTAGCCTGATGAGCCTAGCCCAGGTCCTATGACTTCAGTCAAGATTAAGTTCAATTGATGGAAGACCTTGGCATGGGCGTGGCCAGAGCATGCAAGGCAAGACATGGCTAAGGCATGACAAGGGTTGGGCAAGCTAAGGCAAGGCAAAACTATGATGTGGCAAGGTCGTGGTCAAACAAGCTAAGTCAAGGTAAGACTATAATGTGGCAAGGTCGTGGTCAAAAGTAAAGGCAAGACTATCTCGTGGCAAGGTCGTGGTCAAACAAACTAAGACTAAGGGCTGGACAAGGTCAATGGTGCAGGAAATCGGACCCCAATGGCAAGTTGTGCAAGGCCTGAGCATGGCACAGGCATGCAGGGCAGGTGCGAATTTGGCGCCAAAGGCCAGGCATTGGCACCTAGATTTGAACGTTGGCCGCATGTGTCATGCTCATGCGTGGATAGTTGGCGATTGAGGGAGTTTCTACCCGTTTTTGACATGTCGGCAAGTTTGGATAATGTTTGTTATTTAAATTTGAATTGCGCCTATCAGTTGGGGATGTCAACTAACTTAGCAGGCACATGACTGACACATGACTGGGCATGTTGTGGCCTATTTAAAGGCACAGGCAGTCAGTCTGGTCAAATGTGTTGGCCTGGACGAATTTTATAGGCTAAGTGTTATGTGTTTCCTTTATTCCCACGAGTTATATAACAAGGGTTGGGACTTGTTCCTGTACATGCTTGTGTTCTTAATTTCACAGTCTATTTTGTGTTGAGCGTTGATCAAACTAGGCAAAAAGTAGGCTGAGTCTAAGTGAGTTAGGCTGCCAAGTGGGTCAAATCAAAAGGATTGAACCCATTACAACTAGCACTTGAGTTAGCGGACTCCATAAATTCCTTTTGACTTATTAACGAGCCTCTTTCTATTTTGTCTGAGCTATCATATATATTATCCATTATCTCATCAAGATATGCTAACTTCTCTTGATCTTTATAATTTTCTCGATACCCTAAATTATTTGTTCTAGATTCTCATGTTTTAAAATATTTTTCTACTTCTACTATATCCATATTTCCTATTTTACATCCTTTGCATTTAAACGTTATACTTTTATTTTCTTTATATTTCCTTTCTGCTTCTTGTACAGCTTCATCTACTTCATATCCTTCTTGTATTATCTCAATATTCATCATTTCACCTTCTAGTTCTATTTCGTCTTCTAAGTCCTTCTTGTTTGAATAACTATAGTCAGTAAATCTTACATATGTTTCTTCTTTTGTATTAGTATAGAGTAGATGAGTTTCCAACATGAATACTTTATCTTTATTCCTCTTAAACTGCTCTAGGTTCCATTCTAATCCTGCATACTCTTTTGGATCTATTTTTATTGACTTTATTAACTTTATACCTTTATTTCCCATTACTTCAACCACATCTTCTACTTTTAGTTTAAACATGTGTATTATTACTTAATGCCATTTTTTTAATAAAACCTACACACATATAGTTAACTCTCTAACCCATTAGCGAAGCTCGACAACAACATCTCCTATTCCAACAATAATCAACCATAGTGAGATTCACAATCCACGTTCTCAAATGACAAGATATATCTCAATATCAAAACACAAAGTCAACAAATGTCAATCTCAATATTTCACTTTTAAGTCATAGAGGAAGTTCACAGTTTGACCAAGTTTTCACAATTCATCAAGTACATCTACTCAATCAACAACAAGTAACCCATCATTCTAAGCCATAAACAAAGGAAATACAATGTTCAAGTAAACATAACAAGGTTTAGGATTCCACTTGCCTCAACTAGTAGCCAAATAAAGCAAACACTAAAGCTTTACCCCACGAATTGGCACCAAAAATGTAACAATCTAATCAAATATAAATTCACAATCTCAATACAAAATCAATGACACAAAAATCAATCAATTTGTGCAAAAAAGGTAAGATGATAAAAAAAATTCCATGCCAGAAAAAGTCTCTGGAATTTGAAAACTAATGCAAAAAATGTTCCCTAAGTAATAAGGATTTCAACAGTGAAAACCGTTTTGAAAACGGAGCTAAATGAAGTCATATCCCAATTTTCAATCAAAATTTCATATCTGAAAAACCTCAATTTCTCCCATTAAAATTCTCCAATTTCAAGTTAAAAACACAAATTAATTAATGAAAAATGAGAAAATCGAGTAGAAATTAGTTACCCAATAATTTTGACTTGAAAAACCTTGAAAAAATCGTCTAAAATCGAGCTTGGAGTAAAAAAAAATTGAAAATGGTGGAACACGTCATTTTTAAAAAACAAAACTGGTTCGGAACACTTACTACTCTGCAAACGTGAGGTGGGACCTGCGAACGCGAGAGGACCTCTAGATAAAGCTTCACAAATGCGAAGGCTTCATCCGCAAATGTGGAGTATCGTTCAGTAGCACTCCGTGGACGTTGGGGCTCGATCCGCGAACACGGAGGTCAAAAAGGGGTAGACCTACGCGAATTCGGAGGCAAGGGCGCGAATGCGAAGGCCAATCGTTAGGTATTAGATGACAACAAAACTAGCTATATCAAAACTCGAAACGAGCCCCTAGGGTTCGTTTGGAACTCGAAATACACAAATCAAACATGTAAAGTCTCCTCGACCTGGAACCTGAAAAAGCTCGTTTAAACTTGTTAAAAATTCAAATATCCAAAATAACCTCGGAAGCTTTAAAAATTACAACGAGACCATTTCTAGCATTAGTTTCACCATCCAAGGAACTATCAGAATTTTGATTAGAGTTTTCAAATTTCGAATGTTGACCAAAGTCAAATTAGGATCCAGAATCAACTAAAAATGCAAATTTTAATCCAAAACCTTCGTTTTTACTCCAAATTCAGTTCCAAAAGTTCTCTTGGACAAGATTCTATATTCCGAAGCTGGTAGAATCGACAGAATCACATTCTGACACCCGAAACTCAAAATGACTCCAAAACTCAAAATTTTCAAACTTAAGTCTTTAAAAATTCTTTCTTTAGCAAGACTCTGATTTTTTACAAGATTCTTAAAATTCGACTTTTCAACTCAACCAAAAATGATTTTAAGCAACTTTTAGAAAGGGCAAATGAGAATTTAATTGTAAATGCTAAAAATGACCTTCTAGGTCATTACAGGCGTACACAAATTGTCTTTTCTTTTGGAATTTCAATTTTCATTAAAAATAATCGTCATATTTCTATGAATAGAATGAGGATAATTATTTGTCTAAAATTCATGATAGGTAACGGAAGCATGAATTAATCAAATCCCAACCTCTAAAATTGTCTTTTCTTTTGAAATTTTTTTTTATAATTACATAAATATAGCAATTTTTATTGCAAAATAGGTAAGAGAATATGATTGTCACTCATTAATGTTGATTTCCTTGTGATGTGATAAGGGTTGGGAAGCCCAAAAAAAAAGAGTAATTCATGTTCCTCATTCTTGAAATCAATATAAATTTTTTTTTGTTGTATTAATTAATGATGATAGACATATTGATGTGATTAGTATTGAAATTTTTTTTTGAATAAATTTAAAATACCATATTAATTGTACATGTGAGTCATATTCATATAAGAAGGACCAAGTCAACATTGCTTTTTGATAGTACTATGTACTTCCTTTGATTTTTATTTTTTTATAATGAAAAAATATTCTTCTCTTATCTACACCAATCAAATCAATTAGTTTGATTTGATTGCACATTGAAAAGTAATTTCTTGTTAGTAGCCATGTATGGGGATAAACATAGCTTAGATGGTGTATAATATAATGTATAACTGTAGTTACCATAGATCATAATATATAAACACTTTGTTTCACTCACTAAGATTGTTGGTGAGAGAAAAAAACAAAAAAGATAACAAGCAAGTGACGAGTATAACGAAGGTATTTATCCATATAAATTTCATGAATAGCGATAAATATGTGTTGATTCTAGTAAAATATGATGAAAAATGGGACATAGCACGTATGTAAATAGTAGAAAATTATTGTTGAATTTTTTTTATGCTGTTCCCAATATCAAAGATTCGTGATAATTAGAAATTGTATGTAATTTGTTGGAACATTATTTAAATATTTGTATTTTTTGTGGTATTTTTATATTTATATTGAGAATATAGTATAGCTGTAAATGTTCCTTTTTAATTGATAATTTTATTCACTTTTATTTTTTAATTATTGCTCTTCATACATAAATTATTGCTTAACTGAGTAGTAGTTATGAAGATATATTTGCATGATGTTAATCATGGATGATTTCCGATCCTGGACGACAGTTAGATAGATAGTGTATATATTGCTATGCACTTAATTACCATGTAAAGGTCTTACTTAAAAAAAATTTAGTAGGTGTGTGTATGGTGTACATAATGGTAACCAAAAAAGTAGTGAAGTGGGATGGTATTGTATATGGTGTACATAATGGTAACCAAAAAAGTAGTGAAGTGGGATGGTATTGTATATGGTGTTTTAACGAGAAAAGGCCATAAATAGTCCCTCATCTATTAGAGTAGGTCTAAAATGTCCCAACGATTCATCTTTGTTGTTGAAATTCGCAGTTAATGTCATCTTCTCCAGAAAATAGCATATTCAGGCCATTAACAACAATAATATGCCTCCTATGATGCTCCATTGAATATAATTAAGACTTGTATCTCCTTTCTCTGAGGAAATTCATGATGAATAGTTGGGGTTAGGGTTTTTTTCACAAGAACGTGAGGAAAACGTTAGTGGGGAGAGTGAAATAAGTGGTGGAAATGCTGACTGGAATTGCTTAACGGTTTAATCTAACGGAGGCGTATAGATTCCGTATAGTTAAGGGACCATTTTAGACCCACTCTAATAGATGAGGGACTATTTATGGCCTTTTCTCGTGTTTTAACTGTGACAAACTTGTGAACAAATTGAATGTGCATAATATAATGTTCCCTATAATAACCCAAATAGTTATCATAAAGGAATAAAATCATTAAGAATATAACTAACTAATGAGCTTACCATATAATATACAAAAGAATTACCAATTTGACAAAATAAAAGACTTTATCATATAATATATCTCATTGCTACCTTCTTCAAAACCATATTGAACATCATTAAATGGGGACTATCATAACAGACACCACAACCCCTCCCCCCAAAAAAAAAAACACAAACCCACCAGCCATCAACTTTTAAAGCAAGAATTCGTTAGCCTCATAACCAAATAATGCACCAATAAGGGGACTCACAAGTCACAAACAAATAATTTTGCCATAAAAGATTATATGCATTAACAATATGATCATCTAATGAGGTAATCATATATATTACATAATAATTACCATTCGATTATCATATAATATACAATTAAATACTGTTGAATATCAACAATAATAGGTTTAATGAAATTACCATATAGTATCCAACCAACATTTTTACCAAAATTTTATAAATGCATAAACAGTAAGATAAACTAATGAGTTCCCAATTTAACATACAAAATTATTACACTGATAAAATATCGCCAAGAATACCTTTAACTTTTAACGGGCAACAACTAACTAATATACTAACTTATTAATTATCCTCATGGCCAACATGCCCACTATAACTCAAACATGGTATACAGAATGGATGGGCACCTTTGTTCATTTTCTGTCTCTTTGACAGTGGCATTTCGTCCTCAAAGTCACTATCTTGTGGTAAATTGCTCTCATTCATAGGGTCCTTGCCCTTGCTCTTCCAAGGATCCTTCTCTTGACTAACAACCAAATCGTCATCATTTTTTGATGGTGAAGGAGTGTATGAATTTAACTCAAAAGATGGTCTAGAACAACAATGAGGACTACTATTCTTGCTTTGAAATCTTGGGCCTTTTCGATTAGGTGTAACTTCCATATTTGTTGTTCCTTTTTCCCTTATGGAAGAAACTACATAAATATGGAGAAAATTTTAAAAATAAAAATTAGGAATTTGAAATCATTCAAACAATCGAAAAATTTTATTTGAATGCAATAAAAATGTTATACTTACCTGAAAATTTTTGAGGAATTGTAGCCAAGAACTATGAGCAAAACGATTTTCTTCAATAAAGATTTTTCTTCTAGAATGGGAAGGGTTTGGAAAGAAGGTTGACGGATGGCATATGTTTTGGATAAAATAATGTATAATGTAAAAATTAACTTTTTCAAATATTTTTTCTTGAACAAAATTAAAAAAATGGAGGTGCAAACATAGGGAACCGGTGCTTGGTACGACAGATAAGATTGAGTCATCAATCAAAGGTTATTCATGTGGGTTTAATCACCTAATCACATTATTTCTTTTTATGCTTGCACAGGCTTTTTCGTGTTGGTATTTTTGTAATTAAATTGGTAGATTTGTAATTAAAAAAGTATCTGTAATTTTGGGACATCAATTTACCTTTTTGTAAATTTTCTAATTTATTTTAGGCGAAATGACCTGTCAGACCCTTATACTTGGCTCCGCTTGTCAGTTAAACCCTCCTACTTATCAATTTGTCAACTGAACCCTTAAACTCATCTGAACACAATATTTTAAACCCCTCTGATCGTTGATTGAACTTATGTGGCAATAATATTGCTGAGTTGGAAAAATACGTGATTTCACGCGTCGGGAAAGCAAGTAGACATAGTATTTACATTAAAAAAATATTTTCTTTAAAAATTAATAATTAATTTTTTAAAAAAATAAAAAAATTATTTTTTCCTCAACCATCCCTCCCCACCCCCTCTTCTATGCCCCAACCCTCTCTCTTCTGCTAGCCTTATCTTCTTCTTCTTGGAACTTCATTCACCACACCCATTCTTCTCATTCTCCTTTTCTTGTTCAACACACACTTCTCTTTTGCTGCAAATCGCCTCGCACCCTCACCCTCACTCTATTCACTCCTCGCCCCTACTCTTAATGCTTTTAAGTTTTCAATTTCTCTGTCTAAAAATATTGAAATCGTTATTTGTGTTAGTTGACTTCAAAGAAGAAATGTAGGTATGTGTTTCATGAAGAATAATTGATGGATATTAAAAAGTTAAAAGCTCCATTGGTAAAGTTTGAGAAAGCTTGAAAAATAATAAATAAGTTTTGAGAATTTGTGAAATTAATTCTAAATTGTGATTGAGGCTTGTTGGGTTTGTGTTGGTGAATTTGTAGTCGAATTTTCAAGTTAAATAGGGAAGACTTTCATCTATGTGGGATGAATTTGGTGCTCTTTTTGTGAGCAAATGTGAAAATGTTTGAGAAAGCTTGAAGAACAATAAATGAGTTTTGAGAATTTGTGAAATTAATTCAAAATTGTGATTGAGGCTCTTGTTGGATTTATGTTGGTGAATTTGTAGTTGAATTTTCAAGTTAAATAGGGAAGAATTTCATCTATATGAGATGAGTTTGGTGTTCTTTTTGTGAGCAAATGTGAAGAACATGCTTTGAAAATTTTCACAAATTGTAAAAATGCCCTAATTATTTTTTTAAACATGTAATTTCATATGTGGCATTAAAAAATGACATGGAATTCCACGTGTACTCGATTGTATAACACACATACTAATCAGGTGAAAAAAGGGTTTAAAATATTGTATTCAAATGGGTTTAAGGGTTCAGTTGACAAACTGATAAGTAGGAGGGTTTAAGTGACAAACAGAGCCAAGTATAAGGGTCTGTTAGGTCATTTCGCATTTATTTTATAGAGTTCACTTGGAAGTAGGGGTGGATATAAATATCAAAAAATCAAACCGAACCAAATAAATTTGGTTCTTCGATTCTGTGTCGATGTTATTTTTTCAAAAGTTCGATTCTTCAATTTGATGTTCAGTGTAGGGGTCCCGAAACTTCGGTTGATCGAAAAACCAAACTTTTTAAAGAAAATTATACATATATTAGACCAAAAAATAAAATTATATTTATATACATATAAATCAATTAGCAATAAAATCATTCATGAAACAAGTCAAAGTAGCAACAAATTTATAATTTATATCGTCATATTTTTCAAAATTGAAAATCAAAGAATCGAATCAAAATTTACTAAAATCAAACTGAAGAACCGAACGCCTACCTCCTACTCGGAAGAGATAACAAAAGAGTGGAAAATCACAAGTCCTACCGGCTCCACAGTATATAATTTGCGTGTTATTTTCAGCAAATTATTTTCTCGGATCGCCTGTATGAATGATAT
>DF358457.1:47339-65478 GCA_000787875.1 Solanum virginianum
TATGAGTTTCAATCTATTTTTAACCCAGGACAAATATGTTTTAAAAAAAATTATGGACAAACATAGGTATCCGTATATGCCAAAAAGCAAACTCAAAAATGCTCTATCATGAGAAACCGTGGATATGAATGTTACCCATTTCCAAGTATTTTGGGAGACTTATTATTGGGAGTTGGGACTAGGTCTTCTTTATTTTATTTTTTCTGAACTTTTTAAAAAAAAAATCTTTTTTGTCAATTTAAAACATTACAAAGTACTACATATTGAACAAATGATTTTAATAGGAAACATTCAAATTTTATAACCAAAAATTTAGCCTTTCTTTGGTTGAATTCTTTCATCCAGTTAGGAAATTCTTTTTACATAAAAATCGTGATACATTTTAAAGAAATATAAAATAATAACTTAAAAACAAACTTAATAAGAACAAATAATTGGTATATTAAAAAAAGAAGAGAATAGAGGGATATAAATGTTACCCATTTATAACTCCACCCTTAGGAGGTTCTTTAGTTCATTTTAATTTATTGAATAGAAAAAGTGATCGAAGAGGTCTCATATCTAGGGGTGGGCATTGTTTACGCCAACTCGAAATCTTCTTTTTAAGATATTTGGTTTTGTTTTTTGGAGTATGAATTGGACTTTGGATTTTATTTTTAAAATTTATTAGGTGAAATACAGGATTGTACTATGGCTAAAAAGTCTGCCTATACGAAGTTGTTGGAGTGGGTGGATGAGGATGAGAAACAGAGGCTTAAAGATATCTATTAGACGACGAAGAACAAAAGTGAAGTTAGTGATCGGGAGTGCTAAGATGGCAACTTTTGAACATTTATATGGTGTACTAGGAAAAAAAGGCAAGGATAAGAGATTGTATAAGCTTGCAAAAAAGAGAGAAAAACTCGTGACTTGTATCAAGTGAAGTACATCAAGGATGAGGAAGATGAGGTGTTGGGGGATAGGAAGGTGGCAAGTATAAGAAATATTGGGGAAGAATATTATTGAATTTTTGTCTCTACATTATTACATTGAGACTCAATTATAGATATTATGTTAAACTCTTTTTCCAACTAGGATACTATAATATAATTCTTTTTCAAGCAAGATTTTATATACTATTCCTATTCCTATTCCGACTCTAAGTAGGATTGTCGATATTATTCTTGTTCCTATTCCTATTCCTATTCTAACACCCCCCTCAAGTTGGTCCATACAAGTCATATGTACCTAGTAGCTTGATACAAATGTAATTAATACGATTCTACAAGTTGATCACTCGACTTCACAAAATTGATAGTCAATTTCAATGTGTTTAGTCTTCATATGAAATACTGGATTTGATGCATAATGTCGATAAGATACAAGGTGATAAATTCCTGCATCATGATGCTGAACTTCCCAAGCCAAGCTTGAGAAGATTGTGTTAGATTATAGAGTGACCTATACAATTGACATACAAGGCTACCAGACTTCCCCTAAGCAACAAAACTTGGTGGTTTCTCCATATAATCTTCTCCCCTGGGATTACCATGGAGAAATACATTCTTAATGTTCAGCTCTTTTTTTTTTTTTTGAGAAAAGTAAATTTGAAACAGAAAGTGCTCGAAATCTAGTATAAATTATATGGATCATCTCCAAATTGCCCCAAGAAAGTCATTGTAAAACTGGTCGTAACTTGCATATGTATTGGATTATTAGATTTGATGGCTGAAAGTGGTCACAAATTGAGTAATAAAATTCTATGGTAGGGTCAAAATGATGACACGCCCCTACTGAGATAGAAAATCATATGGGTAGGGTCGAAATGATGGCATGATCCTATTGGAAAATAAAAATTATATAGGCAGGGTCATATTGATGGCACGACCCTATTGAAAAGGAGAAATTGTATAAATATGGTAGGAATGATGACACGACCAAAACACATAAAAAAGTAGTCACCGGAAAGATGATACAGTGCTAAACAAATTGGATATGAGAAAGTAGTTGGGAAAATTTCACGCTACACAGTGCTAAACAAATTGAATATGAAAAAATAGTCACTGGAAAGATGACACGTGCTACACAAATTGGATATGAAAAAGTAGTTGGGAAAATTTCACGCTACTACGCAAATTAGATATGAGAAAATAGTCACCAGAAAGATACACGATGACCTAATTTTTGCTAACATAATCATTGGCCAGACGAGAGGCATATATGAGTCATAGCCATCCGTGGGCAGCGGAAGCTCGTTGATGTTCTTCCAGGACCATAGAAGCTCTGATACCATGTGAGAAATATTGGAGAAAAATATTATTGAATTGTTGTCTCTACATTATTACATTGAGAGCTTATTTATAAATATTATATTATAATTTTTCCCAACTAGGATACTATAATACAAACTTTTTCCAAGTAGGATTCTATACTATTCCTATTCATATTCCTACTCTAAGTATGATTGTAGATATTATTCTTGTTCCTATTCCTATTCCTATTCTAACAACAAGCATACTTTCACACTCTAAAATAAGAAAGGAGACAGAGACATTGTGTTGGACGATTTGATGCACTCTGATATTCCTTGAGATTTTGGGTATTGCAGGTGCTTTAGGGTTGAGGAGGTTAGATGTGCTATTAATAAGATGCGGGGGGAGTGGCTGGACCTGATGCGATTATGATGTTTTAGAAGAGCATTGACAAGACAGGTATGGAGTGGTTGATTATGTTGTTTTGGAGATAACTAAGATGCCCAACAAATGAAGATGGAGTAGTTCTAGTGTACAAGAACAATGGTGATAGTCAAAACCGTAACAATTATAGGGGTATCATATTGCTAAGCCACACTATAAATGTTTGAGAGAGAGTGGTGGAGATGAGGGTGAAGAGAGGAGTGTCCATTTCAAAGAATCAATTTAGATTCATGCCGAGGCAATTGACTACTGAAGCAATTCATCTTGTGTGGAGACTAGTGGAGAAATATAGAGAAAGAAAGATGGACCTTCATATGTCGTTTATTGATCTTGAGAAGGCCTATGACAATGCCAAGGGATGTCCTCTGGAGGGGTCCTGAGGCTAAAGGTGTTTCGATAGTGTATGTTATAACGATAAAGGATATGTATGAGGGAGACTAGACTTAAGTTAGAAGGGTGGGAGTAGACTCAGAGCATTTTACTATTGAAATGAGACTACATGAAGGATATGTGCTGAGCCCTTTTCTTTTTGCTTTAACGATGGATAAGCTAGCACAGTCTATTCTGTTGGAGCTTCCACAGTGTATGCTACTTGTGGATTACATAGTACAGATTGATGAGATATGGGACAAAGCTAATGATAGGTTGGAGGTGTGGAAACAAATCCTGGCGTCCAAAGGGTTCAAATTGAGCAGGATCAAAATTTAATACTTGGAGTACAAATTTAGCGTTTCGATGGATGATGCAGACATGGTAGTGGGGTTTGCTACTCAACCTATTCTCAAGACAAAAATCTTTAAATATCTTAGGTCCATTATCTAGAGTAATGGGGACATTGACGATGATGTCACGCATCGCATTGTGGCAGCATGGATGAAATGGAGGCTTGCCTCTAGAGTAATGTGTGATAAGAAAGTTCTACCTAAACTTAAAGGTAAGTTCTATAGAATAATGGTTAGATCGTCTTTGTTATATAGGCAGAGTGTTGGCAAGTCAGATAACTCATATATTCAAACATGTTGCGGAGATAAGGATGTTCAGATGAATGTGTGGACATACTAGAAGTGACAAGATCAGGAATGAGGTTATTCAGGAGAAGATGAGTGTGGCCTTGATGGTAGACAAGATGAGAGATGTAAAACTGAGATGGTTTGGGCATGTGTAGAGGAGGCATGTTGATGCCCCAGTTAGAGGTGGGAGAGATTGGATTTAGGGGTTATGTAGAGGAATAGGGGTAGACCGAAAAAGTATTGGAGAGAGGTGATTAGATAGGCTATGGCGCAACATCATATCATGAAGGGTATGACCTTAGATAGAAAGGAGTGGAGATTGCTTACCTGGGTAGAAGGTTAGTAGGAGTAGAATGTTTTTTTGCATTGTGAAGGTTTTAGGTTTGTCACAGGATTAGTTGTGCTATTTATGGTTGTGTTGTTATTGCTCTTCGATTATTGTGCTATATTTTTTTTTTGTTGGATTGACATTGCTCTTTGTTTTAGTTATTATTCTATATCTATTGTTTTCTTCTTTTATTTGGGGCGGATACATTTGAGCTGAGAGTCTTTCGGAAACCTCTCTATCTCCATGAGTTAGTGGTAAGGTCTGCGTACACTTTACTCTCCTAGACCCAACTTTGTGGGATTTCACCAGGTATGTTGTTGTAGATGAAACCTTGAAGTTTGAAATAGAAGGCTGTTCTCCTCCTTCTGTCATCACACGCAGTGAGTGGGAGGACAGGTTTTGTTGGATAGGGAGATGAAATCAGAGAACTATTTTAGGCGGCCTTCTTTTTTTTTCCCCTTTTTTTGGTAGTGGGGGCTCGGGACTCGTGATGGTGGTATAATGTTTATGCAGTGGGAATTTACATTCATTTCTTTCCATTTTCTTTTTCCATATGGTACTGATTTTCAAGAAACAATTATGTTGCAAAATGCTTACCTCTAAATTGATAACGAAAAGGGAGGTGAGCATGACTTCTTTATCTCAAAAAAAAGGAGCAGAAGTGTGATTCCGAACTTGATAGTTCTGGTATAATGGTAGTTTATGCATTTATCTGATCTGGGCTGGTGTGCTCCAATTATTCAATGACAGAGGTTCTTAGTACTGCATCCATGTCAAAATTGAGTGAGATAACACACTTAATAAATCTTGTGCATGTGCTTGTAAGCACTGCTATACTTTTTGTATACGAACTGTAATTTCAAATGAGAAAAACTTTGAATTGGTGACATAGAGACCTGTAACATTCATGATTGATAAGGCTCACTTGGGTTTTCTTCCCAGTGTACCATGTTAATGTTGTCGCTGTTTGTACTTCCTGGAACTTGCTTGATTGGTAGTCAGCCTGACTTCTGGATGGTGAAGTATAATTTTTGCCACATCTTTGAGATGCTGATTACAAGCTACCAAGATATTCCTTCAAGAAGTTACTGAGATATTGAACGGTCATACTTGCTGCCTTTGCTAGCATGGACTTGCTAATCGTGGAGGTGGACAGCAGTAAGAGATCGACTACTTTGACTACTTTCATTAGTGTCATATTATCATTAGCTCTTGACGAGCAAGGATCAAGTTTTCCGCACTTATTTGGTTTGGATCTGCATGGCACCAGAAATGGTGTTTTTTTCACTTCCTCTGTCAGCCAAGGGAGTAATCCTACACTGTAGAATTTGTGGAAAAAGAGGATTTCAATTGTTAATTGGTACTTTATGTGCAAATGCTCCTACAATATCAGGTGACAAATCACTCAATAGTGTGAGATGCTAAGATGGTTATGGCTGCAATTACAATGTTGAGCACTGTAAAGGAGACGCTCACTAGCTGGACTTTCAGAGAAAGGACAAGTCAGAGAACATGGAACATTAGACCATTAGCACCAGGCGGGTTTTTTAGAAGGAGAAAAATATAATAGTTTTGCAGGGATAGAGAATGACTATGCATACTTGAGGAATAACGTCTCATTCCTTGCTTCTTTTGGGTGCACTCATGAAGTTTCAGTTTGTATTTAAGATTCAATGTCATTCCTAGAGTATCAAATTATCTTGTAGATTCTCTACGTTTTGATATATTGCTTGTATATGAGGTGATTTTCCCCATTATTAATAAACTATTTACGCTATCCCCAAAATAGAAGTGAAATTTACCTGTACTGGTACAAATCCATGTTTAAGTATCTATAAATATATCATATGGTTTAATTTAGTTGTTGTCTATGTCTACCTTGCAGACACGGGGCTCCCCAGCAACCTCAGTTGTCAAGGGTTCTCCAGCCACCCCAGTTAATTCTAATTCCAGTTCAGATCCATCTGACCCGTCTGGTTGGGTTTTATCAGAAGAATGTAATTCCGTAGATGAACAGGCGTATGATGCCAGCCAACATGCTCATTTAGGTAACGCAAAGTGACTTTCTAAAAAAGATATCTTATTGCAATTTTATTTAGTAGAATCTCAACTGCCTGAACGGAGCCATCTATGAGTGGAGATGTGAGCAACATGTTTGATGTTTACTCTTTATGTCTAACTACTAGCTGGCACTAGCTGCATAACTAAAGTAACAGAATATAACTCTTGAATACAATGGGATATTTTCATTATTAGGAACAACTACTGATTTATCATGCAAAAAGAATACAAGATAGTGACCTTCTTATGCTATTAGATCTCTCAGACTTGCTGTAATCTTTGAATTTCCTAATAAGTTAAAATCTATTTTCTCCCTTAGAATTGGCTAGATTAAGCCCCATCTTCTACTGATTGCAGAGCCTAACAGGGATATGACTGCCAAAACTCATGAACAGAGGCTTCTTGAGATTAATACACTTGACTGGGATGAGCTTTTGGCACCCAGTGATCCTAATAAAATAATGGCAACTCAAGAAGGTACACTGATTGTAGTAGAATTGGTGCTTGTAGCCTGTGAAAAAGTTATTTGATCATTTACCTGATTCATTGATAAATCATCTTTCCTTTTATAACCATGTACAGTGGGAGGAGGAGCTGCAGTTGGGCTGCAGAGTCTATGTGAAGTTAAGGGTTACAGCCTGAATGTAAGCATTATGCAGCTTGCTTACTAGTACAGTTCTCCACCATCCAGCTTTTCTCTCTCATCTTTTGCTGCTACAAATTAAATTTAATTAAATTAATGTGAGGCCCTAATTGTTGTTTAGTAGGTTAGATTATATATTTCTCGTAGGCAATAAGGAGAGTCCTAAAGGGTAAAATTTGGCACAACAACTGTGCCACAGTTCCAAGCTAGTTGGTGTCAGCTATATCAATGCTCACTGACCATGTTGCTCCATTTAACTTTAACTCATCATACCAAACAAAAATAAAAGTGAAAAATAAGTATTGAAGTACATTCATAAAGTAATAAGCTTTATTAATGTGGTGAAGGACAGATTCCTTATGAAAGAAGAAGGGGATACAAGCTTTAGATACATAAAGCAGCCCATTCTTCACAGAGTGACTCCTGACCTCTCTCCACCATTACTGCAATGTGGTGACTTACACTAGGATATGCTTCAAATTTGGGAACTGGTGGCTGCAAACTAAAGATTTTGGCAGGAGCTAAGAGTTGGTGACTCCTTTTTACTGTTCTGGTGAAGCTGAATATATTGTAGCCTCCAAGCTGAAAGCTTTCATTAGTGTCATATTATCATTAGCTCTTGACGAGCAAGGATCAAGTTTTCCGCACTTATTTGGTGCATCCTTGGTTTCCTGATGCAGAATGTTCTTAAGCAGTTAGCTGAAATGGAGGAAATTCAAGAACTGTTCAATATGGGAGATTGTTCCACGATTAATGTTGATGGCCGCCTTTGTGCCACATGAAATCTTGGAAAGTATCAAATCATGTGTACAGGACAAAGCACCAGGACCAGTGTTTTTGGAAGCACAATGCAGAAAAAAGCAACGAGGCCCCACTTCACGCTTTAAGTTAAGCATTCGCTTCATTGAAGTGATGAAATGAAGCCCAATTTTCTAAAGTAGACTAAAGTAAACCTTGCACAATTAAATTAATAAACTAAAATGACAAATTCAATTAATTAAACTCCAGCAAACATTCCAGAATGGGGGAAAAAAAGAGAGACAAAGAAACCAGTCCAGAAAGAAAAAAAATGAAGAAACTCCATCCAACAGTCCAGCGAAACAGAGAACTGTTATGCAATTCTAGCGACTGCAAGCGAGAATTGAAAAAGAAAAATTGTGCTTGTTGCACTTGCAGTCGATGAAAGCTGAACCCTAAGTTGGACCCTTCCTAGAACTCTTTTTCTTCTAAAAAAAAAAGTCCATTTTTTAAATTTTTTTTAAAAAATGCATGCTTCCTACTGCTTTGCTTCTGTTTGCCTCTCACTTCTGGGCAAGAAGCTCCCCTTTGTTGGACCTCCCTCTCTTCAGGCCATTGAGGTGCCCAGCCTCCACCTTTCTTCACTTTACCCCTCTAACTCTTTTCTAGAGCTGCCCAGACCAGATGGAACTATGGCTTTCTTCAATCAGTATGGGGAGCTCAGATGGAACTATGGCTTTCTTCAATCTTTGTTGGGAAAAGTAATGAAAGATTTGTATCTTTTATACCCAAGAAAGTGGGAGCTATTGAACTGAATGACTTCAGGCCAGTCAGTTTAATTAAGAGTGTTTGCAAGATCATATCAAAGATGCTAGCAGAAAGGTCGAAGAAGGTGTACACAGATTGGCGGACACACAACAAATGACTTTCATCAAAGGCAGGCAAATCATGGCTGCAGTACTAATAGTTAATGAATTTGCTTAGCTAGATAGAGAAGTAATGAGCTAGGAATTTTGTGCAAGCTTGACATCCGAAAAGCTTTTGGCCATTTAAACAGGAAATATCTGCTTGAGCTCCTTCAGAAGATGAAATTTGGTTCCAAATGGACGAAGTGTATCAAACACTACATTAGTACAGTGAAATTTGTATCAAATGCTGTACTAGTACAGCGAAATTTTCAGTCTTGATAAATAGTACCCCAACCATATTCTTCTCCTCACAGAGATTAGACAGGAGATACTTTATCCCATTTCCATTTTATTTTGGCAGTGGAAGGTATTTACATGATTCAACTGCCAGACTGAAGGTTGGATCTGGGAATGTCAGGTAAATCCAAGGCTTGTGAGCAACTTGGAGATAACTCACCTACAAGCAGACTACACTTTGGTGTTTTATAAGGCCTCAAAAAGACAACTCTGATTCTGAGGATCATTTTTGTCCTACTAGAAGCAATATCAGCTCTCCACATTAATTGGGGGAAGATCCACATATATCCAGTAAATGAGGTGAATGACATTCAAGAATTGGCAAACATATGGGGAGGTAGGGTGGGTGAACTACCTGTAAACTTTTTGGGTATGCCTCTGGAGGCCAAAAACAAATCAGGGAGGATATGAAATGGTTGACTAGAGAAGTGTGAGAGAAGGTTGACAAATTGGAAGAGTCAATACATATCGATGGGGTAGATTAACCTTAACCAACAGTGTTTTTGATGCAATGTCCCTTTATACATATGATGTCTGTATTTCCTGCTCTTGATAATGTGATCAACAAGATGGATGCTTTAAGGAGAAACAAGAAGATAAGAAGAATATCCATTTAGTGAAAACCCTGAGGGGTTGGTCCAATGGTTAAACCTTGGGAAAAAATGCCACAAGGTCACAGGATCGAATCCCCAGGGCCACTGATGTGTTACCCGATCGTGCGTCAGGGCCCCGTGGAATAATAGTCGGGTCCGCAAAGTGGGCACCGGACACCACGGTTACCAAAAAAAAAAGATAAAGAAGAAGAAGATCCATTTAGTGAAATGGGAAGAATTGATTAAAGGAAGAAGAAGGGGGAATGGGAATCGCAGAACATGAAAACTCACAATAAGAGTTTGATTTTGAAGTGGCTATGGAGGTGGGCCACAGAAGACAATATGTTACGGAAAGATGTCATAGAGTAACAACTGGAAAAGAAGGCAACTGGACAAAAAATCATGTAGCTGCTCCATATGAATGTAGCATTTGGAGATCCATCAGGAATATCTGGCTTCTATTTTAGTCAAAACTGGGGAAGATGGTTAGTAATACAGGAAGATCTCATTTTGGAATGAAAATTTGATTGGTTGTGTCCCTCTGAATCAACTATACCCAGAAAGTTTCTCCAGTTTTATAATAAGTTTGTGTTTTTTCATCACTCACACGATGAAATGCTCATTATTAGATAGATTCACACACACATAGTGCGTGTATATATCAATGTTGATATTCACGTGTCATTCCATATACCTTTTAAGGATCTTTGTGGAAAGGGCTTCAGAAAAAAAATTGGCTTTTGCATCATGTCTGTTTGACCTAACCTGAAAAGCTGTAACTTCTGCTTTAAGTCTATCCTTCCAATTGGCAGGTTCTGCCATGAAATAATTCAACTCCTTAATATTCAATTGAATTCCATGTAATTACCTTCCCTTTTTTTTTTTTTAAAAACATTTTCTCTTGTATGACTACTAATAATGGTGATTTGCAGGATGGCTCTTTATCTATGTCAAGAGCACCTATAGCAGCTTTAGAAAGTTTTGTTGGCCAAGTGGCTGGAAGTGATGCTGTAAATTTTTTTCCTTCAAATGACATGTCCTGTTCCGGGGATGGTCAAGTGACTTCAAATTTTCAGAAGAAAGAATCTGGAGTAATGACAGTTGGTGCAGGTGATTCTTTTGATTCTCTTAACAAGGATGGCCTCCAAACTCAAGACAGTTTTGGACAGTGGATCAACTACTTCATCAGTGATTCTCCAGGATCTGCAGATGAGCTGATGACTCCTGAATCTTCAGTAACTATTGAGCAATCAAATGTAATGCAGCAGACATTCAACATAACAGAACTATCTCCTTCTTGGGCTCTTTCAAGTGAAGAAACAAAGGTTCTTTTATTTCAAAGCCTTGCTACACTACAATAATAGTATCAATTCACAAGGATAAAACCTTCTTCATGATAGAGAGAAGGAATGTCCCATCCCATATTTTGATTAAAGTTCTATTTGCATTCATATATGAAAAAAGAAAATTTATCAATCTCATTGTGATAATGGAATATCAGTATGTCATTAGACATGTCCTGGTTTGACATAACAAACATTTAGGTGAAAATCAAGACCTATCTTGCGTATCAAAAATAATTAAATAAACAATCAACTTGTTCAGCTTTTCTTGCTTTTGCCAGAGATTGCTTTTGGCAATTGAGTGTACATAAGTTATCAGAGAGAAAATTCACTCCTTGAATCTTTAGATATAATTCTTGCAGTAGCCAGTTTCTGTGTGGAGGTGAGAGTTCCTAGATGTGCAGTCTTTTTTATCGATGATCTCAACATTTGTGATTTGTCTTATCATTGCAGATCTTAGTGATTGGGCATTTTCCAGCAAGACAATCACAACTGCCAAATTCAAATTTGTTGTGTGTATGTGCAGATGTTTGTTTTCCTGCAGAATTTGTGCAGTCTGGGGTATATCGTTGTGTAATTTCACCTCAAGCCCCTGGGTTGGTAAATTTATATTTGAGTTTTGACGGTGTGAGAGAAGGTTGACAAATTGGAAGAGTCAATACATATCGATGGGGTAGATTAACCTTAACCAACAGTGTTTTTGATGCAATGTCCCTTTATACATATGATGTCTGTATTTCCTGCTCACCAGTCTAATTGGGATGAATTTAGAGTTCAAATGAGGCTAGCTCATTTGCTCTTCTCTACGTCTAAGAGCCTAAGCATTTTTTCCAGTAAAGTACATCAAAATTCTGTGAAAGATGCAAAGAGATTTGTTCGCAAATGTGCCCATATTACTGATAATTGGGCATATTTGATCAGATCAATTGAAGACAGGAAAGTTCCTTTCATACATGCAAAGGACTGCTTGTTCGAGCTGTCTTTGCAAACCAAATTTCATGAATGGCTGTTGGAAAGAGTTATTGAAGGGTGTAAAATGCCAGAGCGGGATGAGCAAGGTCAAGGAGTTATCCATTTGTGTGCTATCCTAGGTTATACTTGGGCTGTGTATCCATATTCCTGGTCAGGCTTATCACTGGATTACCGGGACAAGTATGGTTGGACAGCTCTTCACTGGGCTGCACATTATGGAAGGTAATCCTTTGTGCAGCAGCTGAGGAATTTTGATATCATTACTATTTCATTGTTTAAAATAGTGTTTTTAAAGGCCAAAAGTTTGTCAATTAAAGTGAAGTGAAGTGAGGTCACCACTTCACAAGCGAAGCCATGTGCTTAACTGAAATGTGCACTTCAAACAATGATGTGATCCAATAGAAAGTGGAGGTTCTTTCATTCTCAATTTTTGAGGAGTTGGATTAATAATGGCTTTACTATATATTGGATGTTGAAATGAGTTATATAATGCAATTTTATTGTACTAAATTCATGTATGTTTAACATTGTTTGATTTCCATAAATACTTTACTATAAAAAAAAAATAAGCATGTGCTTTACTTGTTTTTGCTTCAAATTCCATGGAGGTTGTTTCTTTTTTTTGCACTTTCACTTTTAAAAACACTGATTAGTGGTTTGGGCTTGAGACTTTGATGTTGGAGGTCTCAAGTTCGAAATCCCTTGTCAGTGAAAGCAAGGGGTTTACCTTCTGGCTTGAGCTTGTCACACCGGACTTGCCTAGTGCGGGTTACCTCTCCTATGTGGTTTGCGAGCTATTGCATAGGAGCGGGGGCTTACCCTGTGCACACCTAAAGGGTAGTGGCTGCAGGTTCCCCTTGTCATTAAAAGAAAAAAACAAAGAGAAATCATGGAGCTGCTTCTGATTTGAGTACATTTTTTACTGCTGTTCCCCAAATGTCTGAACCATGCCACCCTCTTTCCTCCTCCCTCCCTCCTTCCCTAACTGAAAGAAAAGGAATTTCTTTTAAGGAAATGAAGAAATAACTAGGGCATATTTATTTTGAATATTACAAATTTTCCAGCATATTGGTTGCTTATTTTTGGAGTTCGGATTATCAGGGAGAAAATGGTTGCGACCCTTCTATCTGCTGGTGCAAAACCAAATTTGGTCACAGATCCCAATTCAGAGAACTCTGGTGGATCCACTGCTGCTGATCTTGCATCTAAAAGTGGTTTCGACGGTTTGGGGGCTTATCTAGCGGAGAAGGCTTTAGTTGCACACTTTGAAGATATGACCTTGGCTGGAAATGTTAGTGGTTCACTGCAGACCACTGCTGAACCTATAAATCCTGGAAACTTCACAGAGGAGGAGCTGTATCTAAAAGATACTTTGGCAGCTTATCGTACTGCTGCTGATGCGGCTGCACGTATACAGGCTGCATTCAGAGAACAGTCATTCAAACTACAGACCAAAGCAGTCGAGTCTTCAAATCCAGAGATAGAAGCACGTGCTATAGTCGCTGCTATGAAGATTCAGCATGCTTTTCGCAATTATGAATCGCGTAAAAAACTGGCTGCTGCTGCACGAATCCAATATAGGTTCCGAACTTGGAAAATGCGGAAAGCATTTCTTAACATGAGGCGTCAGGCGATCAAAATTCAAGTAAGTTGTCCATATCATAAGTTTGGTTGAATAATTCAAGCCACCTCTTCCATCAAAAGATCTGAGGTTCAAACTGTTTCTTGTCTGGTTGATCCAAGTTAGCACTGTGTTCAATTTCCTTTAATTTTCAAGTGATCTGCTCACAGAGATGAGGTGGGCATTGGGTTCATGAAGAGATTATACCTTGTCTCCACATTAATTTCCTCAAATCTCGAATATGCAATAAACCTGCAATGATGCTCTTTATTTTCAATATGCTACTTAATGCTATTTTGTTGATACTGCTTGTAGCTATTACTGTAGACTCTTTTATTTTGCCCCGGGGGAGAGGATGGGGTGGGTGGGAGTTGAACAGGAATAAGGTAAACAATTTTATTCAGCTGATTGGACAAATTTAGATAGTGGAATTGAACTCTGGTTTTTGCAGGCTGCGTTCCGTGGTTTCCAAGAACGGAAGCAGTATCGCAAGATAGTTTGGTCCGTTGGGGTGCTTGAAAAGGCAGTCTTGCGTTGGCGTTTGAAGAGAAAAGGCTTTCGTGGTCTTCAGGTTCAATCTAGTGAACCAGTGGATGGCAAGCCTGATAATGACGTGGAGGAGGACTTCTTCCGAGCCAGTAGGAAACATGCTGAAGAGCGTGTTGAAAGGTCTGTTGTACGAGTTCAGGCCATGTTTCGTTCAAAGCGAGCACAAGAAGAATATAGAAGGATGAAACTGGAACATGATAATGCTAGAGTAAGGGATCTCTTTTTTCTCCTTTTTTCCAATTGATACATTGGGGAGACAAACTTCAAGATGTTATTGATCACTTGACATTTACCATATTTGCTGTTCTGCAGCTGGAATACGAAAGGCTTCGCAATCCTGATATCCAGATAGGTTAAGAAGACAAGGATCAAGTACTTCCCTGAAATATTTGGAGCTGCAGCAGTAACCCAGGCAAACAGCAACGGGATTGGGCTATATGTGATCCCTATAGAACTGACAGTTGCCTGTTTGTAGCTACTAAGAAAAAAAAAGGTTGTGTGCTTATCAGTTTGTATATTGGTAGAGATGTTGTAAATTAGTAGATAGCGTTATCATCCAGTTTCGACCCTCCAAATGTTTTAGAAAAGCGTGGGGTTGACACTCTTCGTTACCTTGTAGAGGCGTACAAGTGGCATGTACTATCTGTGGCTGTGGGAGGTTAAGCTTGCTCTCAGCGAGCGCCTTGCCTCACTAAAATGTCTAATATTTGCAGTTGTGATTTAATGATAGATAATGATTAAATGTTTTGGCTAGACTATTATATGATCAAATGGGGTATCGAACATATATATGGGCATCACAAACACGACAATGGTAGTCATGAACAATGATTTTAGATTCAATGGAACAATAAATAGTTGTGTTTGGATGCCTTGAATCTTCTAATGAGACTTTTACAGGTAACCATTGTAAGACTAACGTAACAAATAGTATATATACTTTCTTATACTTGATAATGTTTACATAATCTGCTAAAAAATACACGACATTATACCTGCAATCAAATGCACACGACATACAACAACATACATGTTTATACATTTGTTTTCTGGGAAAAAAAATTTGTATGAGGTCAAGATCATGTGTCTTAGCTCAACTCGTTAGATTTAGTTATTGCAATCAAATATGTGTAAAAATGAGAAAAAGATAATATGGTGCCGTATGGAGCTCTAGAGCTACGATGATGAAAGTCTTGTGTACAGGGTCCATGTCGTTTGAGTATTCTAACTTTCTGTTTGACAAAGATACAGTAAATACATGTTACATATTCAAATATCGAAGGATTGTTTTAGATCACCGTGCCAAATCAAAGGGTATGGGATCGAGGTAGTATAAGATAAAGACTGTAAAAAAACAAGAATAAAAGTGTGGTGTTGTTGTATTCCTTGAAAATCAAGTGTCTTACAATTGAGCGGAAGCTACTATTTATAGGTCACAGAGATAATACTTTAACCAAGAGAAAATCAATTCTACCTTAAAGTAGTATGAACAATAACTACTATTCACGTGAAAATGTTGTTAGACATGTCATCCAATATTCCTTTGTAATGATTAGAAATTGAATTCGAGAGAGGGATTCCCTGAATCAATCAAAAGAAAGTATGTATTCACATTTTTTTCCATTGTCCAGATACGAGTCCCTTCGTATTTTTAGGCTACGAGCTTTCCTTCCTTCTTCGGTGATAACCTAATTTTGCCATTCTGAGGACTTGTTGAAGTAAACCTTTATTGAACATATTTTTGACAACGACATATCCCTTCGAACATCTTCCGCTATGTTGATACTTTGACACAGCCACATATTCAAGCTTCTTTTTTTCCAATACAAATAGTCCCTCAGCTTTTGAATGTGGTGTTTGAGGAAGAAAAAGTTAAATTTACAACACTTGACAGGAATATGATAATATAAGGTAAAATAGTGGTAAAATGACCTTGGTGGATTTTTAGGTCAAGAGGGTCGCAAAATAAAATTTCTGAAAAATTTTCCTTGTTCAAAAGGGTTCGCAATAGAGGCGTGTCGTAGAGACCTTGGCCAAAATGAAACCAAAATCTATCAAAATTCAATTCGCGCAAAAAATGACCTATAGTGGAACATTTTCGCGTTGACTTTCCTTGCTATTGTTTCAGTTTTTTAGTGGGGGCATATTAGACTTTTCTCTAAATTATGTTTTGACATGAGTTTTAATGATTTTATGATTTTTCAAATGATGAATTATGCATAGTGTCTTCATGTTGAAATCTTTCATGATCAAGTCTTTCAAGCCATGTTCTAGCTCATTCGAGGACGAATGATCCTTGGGGGGGGGGCAGGGGAGGGAGGGGGGAATGTAATGGTAACACCCCTCATGTGCTTCGAAAATGTCCTATGTCATATTTCTTGCATATCTCAAAATTCGTGCATGATTTCGAAAATTCGACTTCATATTCTTGTTCAGGGGGCAAAATTGAGTGGGGAAGGGTGACCCTCGATTTTTATATGACCCATAGCGAAAAGAAATTTTTGCTACGAGGACCATTTCCAGTGTCCCTGTGCACCCAGACCGCAACGCGCCTAGGGCGCGCCTTAGTCATTTTAGGCCTTCGCGCCTGGGGTGCGGACCAGTGCAATTTTTTCCTAGTTTTTCCAGCTTTGTTCAAAGGCATTTGAGTAATAACCCAATGCCCATTTAAACGTGAAAACCTATATACTTAGCCATTTTTCAACTTCAAACTCTTAAGAAAAACACTCTCAAAACCCTTCCAATTCATCACAAAATCCCCTATACAATCTCAATAATCCCAAGAGCACACTTTAGATTTCAAGGACCCAAGTTAAGTCTGATGTCTTTCACAACTTTTGGTCTAAGAAATTTCAAGTTTAGGTATGTGGGTCTTCATCCATAGGTCCTTTCACCCATGGAGCCCAATCCTCTCTTTTGTGAAAAATTTCATGATCTTAAGTTGTATTCTTCATGGGTATCTTCTATCATGCATTATGAACATGAGTTATGATTGATTTTATCAAATATTGAGTTATTATGTATGAACTTGCTATTGAAAGCTTATTCCATGAGTTGATTTGAAACTATTGAAACTATGCACGATATGAACTATGAAAACTATGTCACATTGTGAACTTTTGATGGATTTCATGACACCCAAAAAGGGGTTTTACTACTATGTTGGTGGGTTGAATTGTATGACTTTAAAATGATGTAATTTCACTCTTCCATGTTTTATGCTATCTAATTGCATGATTTTGAGCATATGTCCATGTACCCACCATGTTTAACTAAACTACATGAAAAGGATTTTTAAGTTGATGATGAATTATTGCATGATTTGCAAGTCAAGTGTTTTCATGATAATTAGGGGCTCCCAAGCATGTATTAAACTCATGAAAGGTTTTCATGATCTACAAGTGACAAGTTGAGCCTTATTCTATAATTCCACCCTCTTGTGAGCAAATTATGTCTATTTGAGGGGTTAAGCATGATTATTATTTTACCCTCATGATTCAAGCTAAGCTCACTAG
Organism: Solanum virginianum; assembly: GCA_000787875.1. Classification (NCBI taxonomy): domain Eukaryota; kingdom Viridiplantae; phylum Streptophyta; class Magnoliopsida; order Solanales; family Solanaceae; genus Solanum; species Solanum virginianum. The sequence continues at coordinate 64,593 of DF358457.1, forward strand.
TAGGGGTTAAGCATGTTACTATCTCTACCCTTATGTGAAATGGATTACCTACTAGAAGGGGTCAAGTCCATGTATTGTTTTCTACCCTCTAGTATAAGGTATATGCCCATATAAGGGTCAAGTATGTGAATGACCTACTCATGCCATGTTCTCATATCTTTTACAAGTTATTCATGTTATGATTAAACCTATGACTATTTCAAGTATTCCGTGGGATTAAACTTAGCACCTATTGAGGCTTAAGGTGGTGGCTCGACTCAAGAGGTCCTTATATAAGTCTTAGTCTATAAACTATGTGCCACCATAGGATTATATTATTTCCCTAAAAAGGGCTTACTAGTGGATCCATCTAGGTCAAGTTACCCACAAAGTGGGGTCAAGTATGGTTTGCCTTGGCAAGCAGACCACACCTTCTCCGGTGGGGTGTCATGCAATGGGATTCCAAGTAGTAGCTCGCTTGGTCTTATATGTCGGTCAAGGTCTCTTCCCACATATGTATGTTATTTTATGCAAGTTGATGGTTTACATGCATGTTTTATTACAAGCATAGATCATACATGTCATGTTGAGATTATATCCATTGTTTATGATTATGCATCTTGATTATCTTGGCTTATGTCCTTGTAGCATTGCACCTCGCATACTTAGTACATTCCAAGTACTAACACATACTCTATGCCTACATGATATCACCATGTAGGGACCAGTGCTTCTATTGATCATTCTCCTTCACGTGGCTATTTGATTTTCTTAAAGAAGCCTTTGGTGAGTCCTCAACTCCGAGGACAATATCTACTGTTCATTCATGCTATGTTAAGACTTATTTATTATGTTTGGATTCTTATCATTTGAGGGTAAGCTCGGGAAGTTTCTTAGCCCCGCTCCA
>DF358457.1:65521-80245 GCA_000787875.1 Solanum virginianum
CTCGGGAAGTTTCTTAGCCCCGCTCCATTCTATGTAGGGGTTTTGTTGGATAACAAGGTTGTCTATGTTTTTGAGCTTGACTCTCATTACGTTTATGTTGGTATAAAAGACTTCCCTTAGTCCCACTTCCCTTTCTATTATTGTCTCATTGAATCTTGCTTATATTGCTTCCTCAACCAAGGATGTGTATATGATATGCTAAGAGGCTTGTTTGGAGTCCCTTTGGGTTCCCTATTTGCTGTGTCACGTCTAGGTTCTAGGCTTGGATCGTGACAGTAATACCCCACAAGTTGTAAGATTGGATAAATGAGAGAAATTTTTGTTTCGGGGAGAAATTTTGAAATATTCGGGCTTCATAAGGATGAATCAAGGTTTGGTATGGTCTTTCCAAGGTCCATTTGATTGGGGCTAGTCCTTTAACCTCCCAAATCAGTTCTAAGCTTTTCATGTCACCTCATACCGCTCTATAATACTTAATTTCTTATTCACTCACCCATACACTTTTTGAATCCTCTTTTCAAGCTCTAATCGGAGGATCTCCATAGAACCCTCAAGCCCAATATAGATTCACCTTCAAGACTTCAATCCAAGCTTATGTATATGGTTTATGATTATTACAGAGCTCTTACATCAAACCAAATTCAAAGGAATTCCATTGGCTAAGTTTTTATGCATGAATCGACTCAAGGGTCAACTTTAAATGGTCATATCTCCTTGCACAAAATAACTGGGTGGCCTACTATCTACCAAATTTAATTTTTTTGAATTATCTTTCCAACACATCTAGTTTCACCTAATTCTGAGTTCGGATTAAGAAGTTATGCCCATTTTTATAAAGTCCGTCTATGGAGAGGTCTATGCAAATTTTTAATTCCGTTTCGTTAATGGTCCTTATGTAATTTTGGGTTATTCTAAGGATCTTTTATGTCATTTTCATCTACCCTAGACCCCCAAATCATCTTATACTTTTTTCATTACAATTCATCCTCATTAGAAAATACTCAAGCTCTAGAATTCAATCTCTAACGTTCTCTTTTTAAGTCTAGTGTTTGGGATTCAATTCAAGGAATTCAAGAGGGCTTCAACCCAAGTCAAAAATATCTTAATTCTTCTAATCTTAGTAAGGTTATGTGGGATTGATTCATGATTCCTTTTCAATCATGAAGACCCAAAACCTCTATTTCTTAATCTGCAAATGGATCTTTTAAATTAGTGTTAATTTGTTGAAATTGAGCTATGAGCTGAACTTATTTATTGATTTTATAATGATTTGAATCTGATTATTATGATTTACATGGATTTTATGAAGCATTAAATAGGCATGGGTAAATTCAAGTATGCTTTAATTGTTGATTTCTTCATGAATTTTCTATGATTTCATTTTATTATGATGATTTAACTATGAATTCCTAATACTCATGCTATTTCTTTATTCCTTATGGCATATGCATGCATGAACAAGTTTTTCATGAGATTTATGATGTGGGTTATGATCCAATTATTGTCACGACCCAAGCCTAGGGCCTAGACATGACATGACGAATGGGGAACCCGAAGGGACCCAAACAAGCCTCAAACGTAATTATGTCACTTGTCCAACAATACCTCTAACATAGATTGAGGGGGGCCAAGACAAACTTTTCGGGCTCACCATTTTAGTATCAAAGTGTTCATCATAAGGAAATATCATAAGCAAGAGAGAGTTAGGCTAATGTCCCCGAAATTGAGGCCTCACCACAAGCTATCTTCAAGATGTCAAAACTAGCCACGAGTAGGATGATCGTGAGGAGCTTTGGTTCCTACATGGTAACATCATGTAGGCAAAACATATGCGTTAGTACATTTGAATGTACTAAGTATGTAAGATATAATACAACAATAGATAGGTAACATAGTCGAAATACATATTTGTAAGCAAGAGATAGTATATTAGCAACATGACATGCATGAACAATGCTTGAAGTAAAACATGCTTATATATAACATATGACATGTGTAGTAAAAGACCATCATTATGTAATCCAAGGACTACCACCCCTTTGGAGAGGCGATTGAGGTATCAACCCCTCAATTAGTTGATGGTTGTCACATCCTACCACTATGGTGGTTGAGGTATCAACCCTCAATTGGTTGATGGTTGTCATACCCTACCATTCATGGTGATTGAGGTATCAATCCCTAAATTGGTTGATAGTTGTCCCGCCCTATCATCCATGGTGTTTAAGGTATCAACCCCTTAAATTGGTTGATGGTTGTCACACCTTACCATCCATGGTGATTGAGGTATAGCACCCCCTCAATAAGGTGTGGTCAACTTGCAACACTATAGATACTTTTCATAAAATCAATACATATATACCTTCCTTTCATCATCATAAAGAAATTCAAGTCATAGGTCATGCAATGGATCATCAATAGCTCAATGAATTATCAATAGCTCAAGAATCCAAATCGGACATTTTATCAAACACTTGGTGGATGTGCAATGCTAGTATAAAACTATGCAATTCAAAAGTGAAATCATGAAAGAAAAATTGAAGTAAATCAATCCACCAACACTTGGTAATACCCTCATGCAATATACATTGAAATCCTTAATCAATTCTCAAAATAGATCATAGATTGATAGCTCAATACATGCTTAAACAATCACCCTTTTATGAAACCCCAACATAGATCATAGTCAAATTCATAATAAGATGACCCATAAGTAAATCAACTTAGAAACATGTAATTTATGTAAAAAGAAAGCTTAGGCACCATGGGTAGAAGGACCCAATGGTTGAAAATACATACCTCAACTTTGGAGAATTCCTTGATGAAGATTGAGATGAGAACTTGAAGCTTGAGTGAATTTCTTAAGATCCGTATTGAGTTTGGGCCCTTTGATTTTGAGTGAAATATTTATCTAAGTATTTGAGAAGGTTTTGGGGAAAGTCTTCTATGATATGACATTGAAAAATGACTAAGTATAGGTGTTTTTATGCATGGGGAGGCTTAGACCCAAGACTCAAGGCCTTGGATTGAATAACAAAAACTGGCAAAAAGAAAAATGTATGGGTCTACGCCTTAGCCGCGTCGCGCCAGGGGCGCGGAAACCTCTCTGGAAATTGCATTTTTGAATTTTGATACAATTGCTTTAAAATTGGGGTTAGACCTATTTTTCACTCAATATTTTCCCTGATCACGAATATGAAATCAAATTTTTGATATCACACACGAATTTTGAGATATATGAAAATTATGAATTTGGGCACTTCCGAGGCATATTTTCAGCACTTTTTGGGGTCGCATGATTTCAAGTATAGTTATACCTAACATACTATGATTTCAAGTATGGTTATACCTAACATGTGATCACATAATGTCTATGATATGACTTTTAAGCAATTATTGATGTGTATTCACTATCATGTATAAGTACGAATGAGCTATTCTTATGCATGAAAGTATGACATGAAGTATGATTTGATTTTTTAGCCTAAGTATGCATGACTATGAAGTATGTTTTGGCTTTTAAGCCCAAGTGCGCATGATTGTGTTTTGAAAAGACTTATGTTCCTATTTCCAGCATGTACATGTATATGTATTTCTATGAGATAATGACTTAGCACCGAGAGGACCTTGAGATTAAGGCTCATCCGTTAATTGAGGCATGACCCGCTAGAGATGAATCTCATTGTCCCATAACTATGTGCCATCGTAGGTTAAAGGAACACCCATTAGATGACACTAAATCCTTAGAGGAATCATTCATTAGATGAGGCTTGATTCCCTTTTCCTATATGGACCATCCGTTAGTAGAGGCTTGGTCAACTATGTAGCTTTAGTAGATTCACTTATGAATTATGGATGTTCACCTTGGCAAATGACACCTCTTTTTCTCCAGTGTAGGGGTAACATAGGGATTCCATGTAATAGCTCACGTAGTCTTACATGTCGGTTGAGGTCTCATCCCCGCTATGTTCAAGTATTATGACATTCATGCATCATGAATTTATGACATATTGATATACTATTCTTTCTTTCTTATATACTTCCTTCTACATATATGTGCCCTTGTCATCTAAGATTGAATTGTAGGTCAATATGTTCATATGTATTGCATGCCTTCATACTTAGTACATTCAAACATACTAACGTATACTTTTTGCTTACGTGTTCTAATCATGTAGGGACCAGAGATTATCTTTATCCACTTTATGACAGTTAGATTGGATTGTGAGCTTGCTAGTGGTGAGTCCTTTACTCCAAGGACAAGACTCACCATCTATCTATGTATTATGCTATTTTCACTTATCTCTTTACTTTGAGGGTGAGCGTCGGACATGTCTTGGATCCTGTCCTATTCTATTACCTAGAGGCATTGTTGGACATCATATAAACTCTATGTATGGGCTTGTTTATGTGTTATGCCTATTGTTCATAGAGACTATGTTTATGTCTATCTCATGTTGTTGGTGCTATGATGATAAGTTTATGATGATATGTGAGAATGTTGAAAGTCCTATCGTCCTCCTATCCCCATAATGTGAGTCATATTTACCCGCTCCTTAGTTCTTATGGTGTTATGTGCTATGTGAGTCCATGCAAATCCCTATCCCTCTGACATCCTCATAGTTTGAGTCCAAAGCCCCATTCCTTTAGAACTATGTACTTGTTTTTTAATTATGCACTTCTAAATTGATGATGTGTATATGGATGCTATGAGCCTTGTTTGGGGACTCTCGGATTTGTAAGGATTTACCATAATTGAGATTGTCAAACATAAACAATCTAACATATAATCCTATCAGGAATTCAAGATCGTACAACTATATGATTTTCACATAACACATAAAGCCTCTTAGCATATCATTACATATCCTTGGTCGCCAAGAAAACATACCAGAATAGGCCACGCGATTTTGACTTGATTGCTTGTGTAGAAGCCTTTTTCTTGTTCTTGACAAGATATTAATTTTTTTCTCTCTTGACCTTATACTGATTTCTATCAAAATGACTATTGATGAAAACTGCAGTAATCTTCAGTATTTATAGGCAGAGAGAGGACCAGCTACTTTAATCCCACTTTCCATCATCATGGATAGGAGAAATTATACCCATACTAACCTCCATAACTTCCCTTTATCATGCCCCTTAACCACCCATTATCATCCCATAACCTCCCACTAACATACCCATAACTTTCCACTAACATAAGTAGTAGGTGGTGGTCAATGGCAGATCCAGGATTCCTGAACTGTGGGTGCTCATTTTCTTTAACATAAAATTGCTTGCAATTACACAATATAAATATATAGCTACTTGAGCATATCAATAAAAAAATAAATGATAAAATAACGATTAATATTATCATAATAAAAAATAACTTATAATCATAAGTCACAATAACCTACTAGTAGTATTACCCTTACAAAAAGAGACTTCTAGTCTTGAAGTTATAATTGTACTCGACGATTTTTCATATGTTGAAAATGATAAATGATAACATCATTGCTTATAGTTGCAAGTATCTTACTCTCTACATAGCAAACCAAACAACCATTCAAAAATTCATTGTCGATACTATTATGAAGTTCATTTTTGATGTAGTTCATGGATGAGAAAACTTATTCCATAGAAGCAGAAGCAACAGGAAGAATGAGAGTCAACTTGATAAGCAAATAAACAAGTGGCCAAGTTTGATGCAAACCTGACTGCACCAATTATTTAGCAAGATCACTAATTTCCTTCAAGTTGAAGAACTTCTTATCAGAACCACAAGCATAAACTATAAAACTATCAAGCTAACAACTGAGATCGAAGCTTATTGCTATCAAATTCATTCATATAATATTCAGCCAACCTCATTATACTGCCCTTATCAAAGCTACCAAATGAATTGATTGGATTTAAGCTAGCCATTCTAAGAAGTAAGTCACTACTCACATCATCAAAACGATTATTAAGTTCTTAAAGATGCAAATCAATAACAACATAAAATATCTCAACATGTAAATAATGAGAATATGTAATATCAAGAGCTTTATGCTTTGACTTTCCTAGAAAATAGCTACCATCCATCTCTGGAATCATTATCTCATGCTTATCAAAAAAAGATGAGACATCATTCATTAGTGAATCAAATTCATTATCCCTCATATTTTGTAATCTTTGCTTTAAAAATCCCATAGCATTGACAATATCTTGATCCATCCTTTGTAACGAGGAGATTAACTCATTTGTCATCATTAGAACTTTCCACATCAGGTGCAGCATAAATGCCATAGCATTGACAATATCTTGATTCAATCTTTGTAATGAGGAGCTTAACTCATTTGTCATCATTAGAACTTTGCACATTAAGTGCAACATAAATTCAAAATTGAATTTTTTAATTGCATCAACAAGACTTTTAGCCAGAACTCTATCAGTATAATTTAGACACTGAAGTCCAGTAAATTCAAGCATATGAGTAACTGATGAAAATAGAACAATAAAGTTATCCAATGTTCTATAATGAGAACTCCAACGAGTATCACCTGAACATTGAAGTCCACATTCATGATTTAATCCTCGACCAGTATGCACTTCACCTGATATGGAGCAGCTCCTCTAATTTTTCAGCTTAATGTTCTCGAAGTAAATCCCTATGCTTAAATGATGCTACAATAATATTTAACACATTAGTAACCAAATAAAAAAAATTTATCTACATTTGAATCTTTCTTTGCAAGAGCTACTAGTGTTAACTATAATTGATGGACAAAACAATAAATGCAATATGCTGGTGAAATCTCATTCAAAATCAAAGTCTTAAGGCCATTTAGCTCCCCTTGCATGTTGCTAGCTTCATCATAACCTTGTCCACGAATTTGAGATGGATTTAATGACTGATTTGAGAGAAAAGAGTAAATTGCCTCTTTTAACGAACGGGCAGTTATATCTCTAACATGAATAATATCAACAAATCACTCTATTACTTCACCATTTTTGTTAATATATCTCAAAACAAGTGCCATTTGCTCCTTATGTGATATATCCTTTCATTCATCAACTACTATTCCAAAATAATGTCCATCTAAGTCTTCAATGATGACCTTGATTGTTTCTTTAGCACAAGGATCAATAATATCCTTTTGAATATTTGGGTAACACATTATTTTATTTTTTGGAGCATTCTCTAAAATAATCTTCCAACATCTCGATCAATATCTCCATACTATTGCAAAAGTTCAAGAATAATACCTCTATTTGAAGAAGATCAACTCTCATCATTCCCATGAAATGATAATCCTAATCTCAAAAGAAATCTTATCACATCAATTGAAGCACTTAAGTGATGTCGAGACTCACTTTTTTGTTTTGTTGATTGCTTGTCAAAAGAAATGCGAATTGCCTGTGATTGATTCATTACATCAAGAATCTTCTTAAAACACTTGTTATGGATGCTATTTACATCTCCGATATGAGCTTTAAATTTTTCAAGAGCTTTGTTCCAATTTCGAAAGCATTCTTTGTAAAAGCAGTATCAACCATATTTCCACGACTTTCACATTCATTTTTAAATAAATAGCAACACAAATAAAATGTAGCATCTTTTGTTATGCTATACTCTAACCATGTACGACCCTTGAACCAATTAGGACAAAATTGACGCATTTTCTTTCCAAATTGAGTTTTAGAAAAATAATGGTCTTCAAGTTGACAAGGCTTTTTTAGAATATAATATCTTCTAATATCATCCCGTATATTAGGATAATATTTTGCAATGGTCTTTCTAATTCTTGGATCAGCTTCAAGAGATTCTAAATCAACATTTGAAATATATGTTTTCCTTTGAATCTCTGGAGCTACAGATGAATTGGTAGATGGATGAGTAGAACTAGAACTTGGATGACCAATTTTTAATCTTGTGACATATCTTCTCAATTAATAAAGATAAATTCCTACAAAATAAAATTAATTTTGTCATAAATTTCATTCACATAGTTCAATCAATTTTTATAGAAATTCATTACCCATGACTTTCTATTGACAGTAATCTAAACAACAAATTTCTAATATAATGAATCAATGAGCACAAATTCTTCATTCATGAAATTTGTATTTGTTTCACAATTTAATTTTTAAATCAAGTAAGTTGATAAGTGATAACAAAAAAAATATATTTTATTTAAAAACCACGGGAGTGTTTTAATTTTGATTTATGAAGAATAAACTTGATGACTGACCAAATCTTATTACCTCACATTTGTATAATTATATTTTGATTCTGTGAAGAATAAACTTGAATACTTAATGACTGACTTGAATCTTGATCACGTTCTTTGAAAGTTGAAATAAGAAGAAGTGTTTTAATTTATTTTTGAAGAGACAGATTTAATATAGATGAGAACTTGATGAAGATCGATGGGTCATGGGCTGAATGAAGTGTAGACAAAGAAGTGGCTCCAAAAAAATCCTAAAGGGAAAGTGAACAGACAATCAATTAGAAAACAAGTTAGGGCAATAGAAATATTTTATTTAGATTTACATATTATTGTAACAGGCTTGTCTGGGGCTCATAATATTGGAATATTGATTTAGAATAAATAAAATATAGTCCAGCAAGGCAAATTTGTTGATTTAGAAAAAATAAAATATAAAATAAAGCCCAACAGTCTGCCAACAGCTTAAGGAAAGAATCTGTTGCCAATGAGATTCGAACCCGCATCTGGCAACTCGCCCTGAACTTTAGGGACGCACGAAGAACCACAACACCCACAAAACTTCTTGTTCAGTGGGTGCTTAATCTTATTTTTATACTATTTTTGCATATTTTCTATATGAATACACATAGATCTTTTCGGGGTTAATGGGTGCTTGAGCACCAGGAACCCAACACGTGGATCTGCCCCTGGTGGTGGTAGAAAGTTAGGATATTGTAACTTCCACCAATCATAATGGATGATGGTGAGAAGTTATAGTAACTTCCACCAACATGAGCAGTGGGCGGTTTAATAACTTCCCTAGACATTATCTGTTTGAATTTAGTTAGTACTTAAATATTAAACCAAGATGAATATTAACGTGAGCCATAAAATTAACATACAAGTCATGACTGTCATATATCCCTTCTCTGACATAATTCCTTTCATGTACTACAATATTAGTATATTACTCAGCACAACCTTTAAATTCATAATGATCCAATGATAATGTTTAGAATATCTTTATCTAAATTAGAATATGTCAACATCATTCTCAACATAATGTATACAAGAGAAAATAGGTAATAATAACAGAAACATACATAATTGAGCTCAAAGTGTCAATTGCTTAAACATAATAAAATCTTTACAAAAAGTCATTCATTGCTATCCATAAGACCTATTCTTTCAACATGTTCAGTAAATATTTTGGGTGGTATTCCTTTCATCAAAGGATTAACAATCATAAGTTTGGTGCGAATATGTTCAATTGACACTTTATGTTTCTGAACTTCTTCCTTAACTGAAAAGTATTTCAATTCCATATACTTAGCACCCTTTGAATACTTATCATTTTTAGAGAAGAAGACTGCTTCCGTATTATCACAGTAAAGTTTCAACAGCTTGAAAATATTGATGATTAGCCCAAGTCCTGAGATAAAGTTATGTAGCCAATTAGTCTGAATTGTGGCCTCAAAGCATACCACAAACTCAGCTTCCATAGTGGATGCAGTTATAACAGATTGTTTCACACTCTTCTATGAAATTGCTCCTCCAGTTAATAGGAACAAATATCCAAATGTCAATTTTCTTGTATCCACACAACTAGCATAATCTGAATCTGAATATCCAACCACATTAAGATAATCAGATCTTCTATAAGTGAGCATATAATTTTTTGTTCCTTGCAAGTATCATAACACCTTCTTCACAACCTTCCAGTGACCCATTCCTAACGGGACTGGATGAGTATTTTTCCATTCTAAATCTCTCTAATACTTTATTAATATAGATTTTCTAAGATGACCCCAACAATCTTTGTGATTTATTCTGAAATATTTCTATTCCAATCTCTCCCATATCTTTCATTTCAAAGTTGTCAGAGAAATATTTCTTGGCACTGTGCAATAAACCAAGATCATTAGTAGCAAGCAAGATGTCATCAACATACAGAACTAACATAATAGACTTACTCCCAATGACCTTTAGATATATACATCGATTAATGGTGTTTTCCTTAAATCCAAAGGTGACAATAGTTTTATTAAACTTAAGATACCATTGTCAGGAAGCTTAGTTAAGTCCGTATATTGACTTCTTAAGTTTACACACCATATGTTCCTTTCCTTTGACAGAAAACCCTTCAGGTTGATTCATATAAACTTCTTCCTCCAAATTCTCATTCAGAAAGTGAGTTTTCACATCCATTTGATTTAGCTCTAAGTCATAATGAGCTACTAAAGCCATTATATTTAAGTGAATCTTTTCTAGAGACAGCTAAAAAGGTCTCCCTATAATTGATGCCATCTTTCTGAGTGAAACCTTTGGCAATAAGTCTGGCCTTGTGACGTTCAATATTGCCAGTTTTGTCTCATTTGGTCTTAAAGACCCATTTACACCCAACTCTTTTGCAATCTTTTTGTAATTCAACAAGGTCCCAAACATTATTATGTTATATGGAATTCAAATCATCTGTCATGGCTTCTATTTATTTATCAGAATTTTCACTTTCAATGGCTTATGAAAATGGGACTGGATCATTATCAATTCCCAAGTCAATTTCTTACTCGTGTAGATATACCAAATAATCATCAAAAATAACAGATCTCTTTTGTCTTTGATATCTCCTTAATGCTACTTCTTGTGATTCATCTACTATCTGTTCATCAATTATAGCTTCATCATGATTAGTAGAAGCATCAATTTGTTGTTTTTGTTGACTATTAGATTATACAACAACTTTAGGAATAACAACTTTAGAAGAAGTATAAGGTAGAGAAATTTGAACCTCAACTTCTTTAATTTTCACATTACGTGGTTCTACACTCCCACTAACTTCACCATTCTCAATGAACCTAGCATTTTCACTTTCAACAATTCTTGTACTATGATTAGGACAATAAAATCTATACCCTTTTGATTTTTCTGGATAACCAATCAAGAAATCACTGATTGTTCTAGAATCCAATTTTTTTCTTATGGATTATAAATTCTAATTTATGTCGGGCAACCCCAAACATGTAGGTGCCTCAATCTAGGTTTCCTACCAGTTCATAGTTTAAAAGGTGTCTTTGAAACTGCTTTACTAGGAATCCCTATTTAGTAAGTAAACAACAGTCTTTAAAGCATATATCCACAAAAAGAGGTAGAGATGAATTACTCAACATACTCCTAACCATATCCATTAATGTACGATTACGCCTTTCTGCCATACCATTTTGGTGTGGTGTGCCTGATATTGTGTATTGAGCACATATGCTATGCTTTTCAAAGAATTTAGCAAATGGTCCAGGATGTTGTCCAGTTTCATCATATCTTTCATAAAACGAACCACATCTATCTGATATAATTATTTTCACTTTTCTGTCTAGTTTTCTTTCAACCTCAGTAACAAATACCTCTAAGGTATTAATCGCTTGAGATTTTGCATGCAACAAATAGACATATCCATAACATAAAGTACTTTTCCTTACTGAAAGATGTAATGTCAAAAGGACCATGTATATCAGTGTTCATAATTTTAAGAAGCTGTGAGCTTCTTTTGGCTTCTTTCTTTGTGTGTTTTATTTGTTTTCCTTTAATAAAATCCACATAAATGTTAAGGTTAGTAAAATTCTAAATCTAGAAGAATTTCATTGTTAACTAATCTTTTCGGTCTTTCTTTGGATATGTGACCCAAACGTTTATGCCATAAGTAAGCAGATTGTTCATTCACCAAACTTCGTTTGATACCAATATTATGATGCTAAGTTAAGAGTGATTCGGTAAACAGATTATGAAGATTCAATTTGTATAAGCTATCAAAAAGAGTACTAGTACTAGTGAGACAATTATGCTTAAACAAACTAAAATATCTATTATCGAAATTAAAAGAGTATCTAGTCTTATCTAATTTAGACAAAGAAACTAAACTTCTTGAAAAAGAAGGTACATAACAAGTTTTTAACAAATCTAGGTGATGTCTAGTATCGAGAATCAAATGGTAAGTCCCGATAACTTCAACTGGATCCTTCACTCTATTCTCCATGTACACAAATCTTTCATTCTGCTTTATGATCTATGTTGTAAGAAATCCTTGCATTATATTAGAAACATGAATAGTATATCCAGAGTCAATCCACCAAGTATTATAAGGAACTTCAGTTAAATTTGATTTGAGACATATACAAGTACAAGATCTACCTTTCTTCTCGAATCATGCCTTACTTTTCAGACAATTTTTTTGAAAGTGTCCAAGTTTTTCATAGAAACGACACTTATCATCCTTATGTTCCTTCTTACATACTTGAGGTGATGACTCATTAACATTAAGTTGTCTCTGTTTTTCCTTACCATGGTTCTTTTCTTTCTTTCTAGCTCCTTGATGACTTATATGGTTGATGGAGTTGGTTCCTTGATTCTTGAGCCTTATTTCCTCTTGAACCAACAATCCATGCAATTAATGCACATTGTATTTATCTTTCATGGTATTGTAGTTCATTTGGAAAGGGCCATACTCAGACGGTAATGAATTTATGATGAATTGTACAAGAAAATTTTGTTCCACTTCCACCCCCAAGGACTTAAGTCTTGCTGTTATTTTTGTCATTTCAATGACATGGTCATGCATAATACGTGTGCCATCAAGCTTCATGGTGGTCAAAGTACCCATTAGTCTCCCAACAAGAGACTTATTAGCAGTTTGCGAGGATTCTTCCACAAGTTTCAAAAATTCATTTGCATTCTCAGTCTTGGGAAGAGTAGTCTTAATATTTCCCACAATATTCATTCGCATGAACATTAGACCAAACCTGTAAGACCGATCCCAGTGCTTATAATGGGATCTTTCCTCAACACTACTAGTTTTAGTAATAGCAGTTGATCTCTCAGTGTAAAGTGCAACATCCAGATCTAAAACTCTGAGATGAAATTTGATCTGTTCGCACCAATCTGAAAAGTTAAGTCTGTTGAAGGTCGAAACAGAAGCAGAACGCAAATGAAGGGCAAATGCAACAAATATGTTATGCTCATCAGTAATGCTTTGAGTTATACTATTAGATTCAGAGATGGTTAATGATCTCTTAAATGTATATTGATGTCCTCCTTTGCGTAAACATCAAAATACAACATTACACATAATGATGCTTAAGTGTAAACATTATTGATAATTTTGACACATCAATTAATAATATTCATTATCTTTGGATAAATAAATATCATCAACAATATATCTAAATTATCATATTCATGTTAATGGTTATAGAACACATAATCAACCTTTGAGCGATCCATAAATACTTTATAATCAAAAGCTTCAATTTATCTATATAAGTGTTATCGGTTATAAGCATCAAAATAATGGATAATTGAATTTGAGTTTATCATTATTTTGGAATTAACCATTAAGAGATTAGACCACTTTGGTGATTAAAAAATCTCACATATAATTCCAAATTAACATAACAGAAGTACTAAAACTTCTACACATTCGTAACTAACAATAATTATGATTCCAAGAATTTCATAAACAGGATTCATAAAGTTGAAGAAAACAAAAGTTTGAATGAAAAATCATTAGTTCTTAAACCGTGCTCTGTTACCACATGTAAGGATTTACCATAATTAAGATTGTTAAGCATAAACAATCTAAACGTAATCCTATCAGGAATTCAAGATCGTAGAACTACCTCTAAGGTATTAATCGCTTGAGATTTTGCATGCAACAAATAGACATATCCATAACATAAAGTACTTTTCCTTACTGAAAGATGTAATGTCAAAAGGACCATGTATATCAGTGTTCATAATTTTAAGAAGCTGTGAGCTTCTTTTGGCTTCTTTCTTTGTGTGTTTTATTTGTTTTCCTTTAATAAAATCCACATAAATGTTAAGGTTAGTAAAATTCTAAATCTAGAAGAATTTCATTGTTAACTAATCTTTTCGGTCTTTCTTTGGATATGTGACCCAAACGTTTATGCCATAAGTAAGCAGATTGTTCATTCACCAAACTTCGTTTGATACCAATATTATGATGCTAAGTTAAGAGTGATTCGGTAAACAGATTATGAAGATTCAATTTGTATAAGCTATCAAAAAGAGTACTAGTACTAGTGAGACAATTATGCTTAAACAAACTAAAATATCTATTATCGAAATTAAAAGAGTATCTAGTCTTATCTAATTTAGACAAAGAAACTAAACTTCTTGAAAAAGAAGGTACATAACAAGTTTTTAACAAATCTAGGTGATGTCTAGTATCGAGAATCAAATGGTAAGTCCCGATAACTTCAACTGGATCCTTCACTCTATTCTCCATGTACACAAATCTTTCATTCTGCTTTATGATCTATGTTGTAAGAAATCCTTGCATTATATTAGAAACATGAATAGTATATCCAGAGTCAATCCACCAAGTATTATAAGGAACTTCAGTTAAATTTGATTTGAGACATATACAAGTACAAGATCTACCTTTCTTCTCGAATCATGCCTTACTTTTCAGACAATTTTTTTGAAAGTGTCCAAGTTTTTCATAGAAACGACACTTATCATCCTTATGTTCCTTCTTATA
>DF358457.1:80326-97550 GCA_000787875.1 Solanum virginianum
GATTTTAATCTAGATTAAAGAAAAAGTTGATTATTAAACTCATTTGGATCGTGGTGCGTCACCGTATCCTTGAAGGAAAGAATTAGTGTCTCTACAAAGATGTGAAACCACATTCTTTATGGAGAATAGATTATTAGTATTATTAATAAAATATTTTTTAGATAAATTTATATTTTTAGAAAATGAAACCTATGCTCGTCTAACAACAAGGACATTTATTTGTCTATTGTAAACTTGAGATTATCCTTTCTAATTTTTTCTTTTTTTTCCTCTAATCCATTCGCAACGAGGTCTTGAATTAACCAACGAGTAACTTTTTCTCTTCAACGATAAGTAGATCTTTTATAAGGCTAAGTTAGCAATCCTTGGGATTTTACATATTTCAACCTACATCTTATTGTCATGATTTTAAAAAATTTAATTGCAAACCTAATTAGCTCATCAAAGAAAATAAAGGAATACGACATCATGTCATGTAGGAGAAAATCAAATGAGATAGAAATAAAATGCATTCAGAATAAGGTAGACAGAAAGTTATTATAGTATAATTCAGCGCAAACAAATTACTAATTCAAAGCAAACTAATGTTCATAAGACGTCTAGGAACCTATTCATTGCTAACATAAACTCAAGCAGTAAGTAAAAATCACGTAATGGTATAAAATATCTTTTTATTGTTACTCTCCCACACCATTAAGTGCTTATTAACAACAAAATGAACAAATTACTTCTTCAAATTTTGAAAACTCAGCTAAATAAGATATCAATGTTTAATTTTCAAATCAACTTTGAGCTACTGAAAAGGACGAGTTTGATTTATTCTTCTTCTCTTATGTTTATTTTGATCAAATTTTAAACCCCTCATCTTTAATACATGAAGTCGCACATACTACTCTCAACTGATCTTTAAAGAATCATGTTTCAAGTCCAACAAAGAGGTAAATCAAAAAATAAGGCAAATAATTTCGCAAAGTTTCAGCCTTTTACATCAATTGAGTAATGTGATTGGAATACATATATTATTCGTACAACATGTAGTTTTCACTCATTCCAATTAGCATTCAACACAAACAAAGATGTTGACATAAAAAATGTTCAATCGAATTCCAATAGATTTATTGAAAAGAACAACAAACTTCTTTAACCTTTTCTGTTAAATTGTGGCATGACAAAAACACAGTTCTGCTCCTTCCTTTTTAAGAGACTGATTCAATGTAGTAAAAAAATAATGAAAGTTTAAGGAGTAAAACAAAGGATGGACTCTTTGAATAACTACTCGAGCATGAAGAACCAAAGGAAAAATAGAGCATCTACCAACATTCAAACACTTGTTTCGCTAGAAAGAAGAAAAAAATATGAAACAAAGGAAAATGTGCCTAAACAGAGCCTCAAGACATTCAAACTTCTATTTACTTATTCTGCCTCGAAGCAAACATAACGGAGGTAAGACAAAGTTATACTTCTATTCGACATCTTTATCAAGCTACGAAGTTCAACAATTACCTCCTTGTGAAATTTTCACATTAAAAAGAAGCTGAAATATAGCCGCTACTAGTCTACTGCTTTTCAAGATCTAGCAACTGGTTAATCCTTCTTCTTTAGTAATTCCTCACTTTTCTCACTCTTTTTTGTTGACTTTCTCTTAACCTCTACGCTGCTGCTTTTGTTCTTCTTCTCGTTTTTTTGTTTTAAACTCTCCTTTTGTTTGTTTTTCACTGTATGCTCTTTTGTTGAAATCTTTCTTTCCTAGACTAGAAACTTCTTTCTCTTGATCTGCAATACTCGACCCTTTTTTTTCAAAACTGATCGGGAGTTTATATAAAAGAAAAAGAGGGGTGAGAAAGCTTTATTGTAGTGGGAGTGTGGTGGGGAAGTTGAGGAAAAATAGGAGAGTTAAAAAAATTTAAACTTGCATGTGTAATTTGAAATCCAATCAATTTTTTATTAACATGCAGGTGTGTGTAGTGTAATGTGAGAGACGTGTAGTAACTAATTAAGGGAGTTTAGGAGTGGGATTGTTAGGTTGGTTTTCTTCCATTATTTTTATTTTTTTTAGTTTAGGTTTTTACTGTAGGAAATCTTTTTTTAGTTTAGTTTAGTTGGGTTTTTTTTTTAAAAATTGTTATATACATAAAATATATAAAAGAGAAATATATATGGATAAATTTTTCTAAACCCAAAATAATATAGGAAAAGTTAAATTGCTAATCTAAAATCATAATTTAAAAATTCTAGTTTATTTATTAAAACCTCAACTAAAAACCATATATTCTCATCAATTTTTGAAGTAAATAAAAACAAACTTATAAAAAATGTGACTCTATTTTTTGTAGTTTTCAAGTTATTGTAATAAACCTACTATAAATAAGGTTAAAAATAAAAATATTAATTTAGATTTAAAATAAATAAATAAACAAATATTTAAGTACTAAAAGGGTAGACACATTAGGTTCGGACAAAAATTAGTGTCTACAGTTTGCCCCTCTTTGACTGAAAATATGAAGAGTTTGTAGACAACGTGACAAGTTTTGACCAGACTCCTACTTGCGAGAAAAAAGATGCGACCGAGTCTTGGTTTTGGACAGCCTACATATCTTCGGTCATAAGGGAATCTTGTCACGTGTAATTCAAAGAGGTGAAATGATGAGTTGGAAGTAAGGTGAGGTCCGTCGAGGCTCCAGTTCACACCTCCTATTTTTTTTACATACAAATGAAAGACAAAAACTAAAAGAAAATCAAGGACAAGATCCTATCTATATAACTTTCCTTGTATCATCTCGAGCTTTTATGTCTTATCAAATGGTGAGATGCCATCTAATATGAACTTGAAGGTTAGCTTGTTTCCTAGGTAGGCTTTTGCTACTCAATGTTGGAAAGTAGCCTTGTCTTCAAGACTAGATCCTACCATTTGAATTGAAAATGAACTCCAAAGTTGACAATACATTACTTTATAGACACGATCTTAAACTTGACATGTGAATTGACCTTGTCCTGCAACTAGATTCCCGAAATAAAAATACACAAAAGTAATAGCACAAAATTTTTGCCCCAGTTTATAGCAAAAAAAATTTTGTGAGCATGAATGAAGGAGAACACTTAGCTTTGAATCAAGATTCTGGATGACTTGAGCTTCATTGCAATACATTCTTCATATGCTTTTAACTTATTTAAGTAACTCTATTGATTATGAAGATCCACTTAAATTGGTTCTGTCTAAGCCAATCATCCAAGAGAAACCTACTAGCCTAAATCCCATTATCCAGGAGGATCCTACTAATCTAAATTCCATTATCTAGGAATGTCCTGCTATACTAAGTCCCATTATCCAGGAGGGTCCTGATGTTAATCTAAATCCCATTATCCAGGAGGGTCCTGCTACACTAAGTCTCATTATCCAGGAGGGTCCTGAATCCATTATCCAAGGGTCCTGATCCCATTATCCAAGAGGGTCCTGCTAACCTAAATCTTATTATTCAAGGATCCCATTATCCAGGAGGGTCATGGGTCCTGCTAAACTAAATCCCATTATCCAGGAGGATCCTGATCATTATCCAAGAGGGTCCTGATCCCATTATCTAGGAGAGTCCTGCTACACTAAATCCTATTATCCAGGACGGTCCTGATCTCATTATCCAGGAAGGTCCTGCTAAACTAAATCCCATTATCCAAGAGGGTCCTGATCCTATTATTCAGGAGGGTCCTACTACACTAAATCCCATTATCCAGGAGGATCCTGATCCCATTACCCAAGAGGTTCTTGCTACACTAAGTTCCATTATCCAGAAGGGTCCTGATGTTGATCTAAATCCTATTATCTAGGAGGATCTTGATCCCATTATCCAGGAGGGTCCTGCTACACTAAGTCCCATTATCCAGAAGGGTCCTGCTACACTAAGTCTTATTATCTGGGAGGGTCTTAATCCCATTATCTAGGAGGATCCTACTAACCTAAATCTCATTATACAGGAGGGTCCTGATCCCAATATCCAGGAGGGTCTTGCTGTACTAAGTATCAATAACATGATTTTTTTTGACTCACGATCCTCAATGTGTTGCAAAGTTAACCAATATCATCACAATTGAGTGAGACAAACCAGTATCGTAACATTGCCATTTTATTCTCCATAATTTAGATTAAGTGTTTAGGATTCTGAACCATCAAATTGAGCACAACCTATATTCTTGCTTCAAAGAAATTTTTCAAATTCTTAAAACATGGTGATTGGTTCACGGTCTTGACTTTCGACAATGATCGCTTTAATACTCATCATTTTGATCTTTTCCTCTAGGTTATTAATGCCCCTCATTGGTGGGTTGCTGACTGAACAAAATATGATTACCCAGAGTGACTGTGACTTTAATCCAATACCTGCCTTTATTTTAGGGGATCAACTATTCACGCTTTCATTCAACCTCTACGTCAAAATTTCAAGACCCATTGATAAATGACAACTCGTCGGCATTTCTCCTTAATCTGAATTTTGTCAATTGATTAGATGCTTCGCTTTGTGCAATTAGGAAGTTGGTAGCAAGTCTTGAAATCCTTTATCCTTTATTTCCAGCCCTTTTTTACATGAATCTGACTGAAGGACTTAAGGGAAAAAAGAAAAATAAAAGAAAAAATAATGGAAAAAAGAAATAAAAAGAAGATTCAATGAGTTGGATCGCTTTTAGAGTAAGGAAGGAAATGAGGAACTTATCTGAGTACAGTAACTGACTCTATTGATCATGATATGCGCTTTGAATTAGTTCATCCAATCTATCCCTCCAAACTATTCACCAACACTTATTGATCATCAAGTTTTGACCTTGAGTTCTGTACAACTCAATGGACCATAAACAAGTTCGAGATCTCATTCATCTTATGATGCCCACTAAGGTTTTCACCACTAAGAATCTTTTATTTTATCCTCTCAATCTTAGCTTCGCCTTATGGTACCCCTTAGGGTCTTCATCGATAAGACTCTCTTATTTTTATTCTCTCAATCTCACCTTCACCTTATGGTGCCCCTTAGGGTCTTCACTGATAAGACTATCTCATTTTTATTCTCTCAATCTCACCTTCGCGTTATGGTGCCCTTTAGGGTCTTCACCAATAAGACTTTTTCATTTTTGTTTTATTTATTTACTTTGTATTGTTGAAGAAGAATATCACCCCTCGCGTCATTGTTTTATAACCATAATGTGCTTATGTTTGACATTTCAAAGGTTGATTTGAGGGTCTCTTTTTTTATCGTAATGTGACATTTGGGTGAGGGTAGAAAGAAAGGATGTCGTGAAGGCTCGGATACATGGGGTTGACGTTCAACTCTGGGAATTGACTCGACAGAAAGAAAGAAAAAGAATTTTTGTCCCAATTTTCTAAACATGAAATTTGAAGATTTTTTATTTGGTTGGATCGAACCCCAGCAATAGGGCTGCCTACATATCTTGTGAAACAAGAATCAAGTCAAATGTAGTTCAGTACGGTGGTTTTTTCTCTTTTTTTTCATTTTCTTTTCTTTTTGTGTTTGTTTTGTTTTTGTTTATTTTTTTTTCTTTTTTGCTCTCTTTTTCAATTTTCAAAGAAAGGGTAAAGGAAATAGATTACACATTGACATGAGTAGTAATGTGTGACATAATATTTGGGTTCAGAATGTTTGGCTTTCATCATATCAACCTTTAAAATGTCAACCAGAACTTAGATATTTAATAGAAAGAAATCAAATTATATATAATATCTCTTCACAGCATCAACATTGATGGCTAGTCTAGTCATTTTAGCTTCTATATCTGTTAAATACAAAGCACCATTGGATAATACCTTCACTATAATGAATGTTCCATGCCAGTTTAGAGAAAATTTTCCCTTACTATCGGCCTGGTGTGGTAGGATACACCTCAATACTAATTGCCCCACTTCAAAACGCCTAGGGCATACCTTTTTATTATATACTCATGCTATTCTCTGCTGGTACAGCTGACCATGACACACCAATACAAATCGATTCTCATCAATCAAGCTTAGTTGCTCCAATCGTGTTCTGACCCATTCATCATCATCAATTTTAGCCTTTACAATAGTTTGAAGGGATGGAATCTCAACTTCTACAGGTATAACTGCTGCAGTCCCATATACTAGCAAATAAAGAGTAGTGCCTTTTGATGTACAAATTGTAGTGCGATAACATAATAATGCAAAAGGTAGCTTTTCATGCCAAATGTCGAGAACCTTACACCATTTTGCAGAGTATCTTTTTTATATTCTTGTTAGCAACTTCTACAGCCCAATTTGCCTTTGGGCGATATAGGGTTGAATTTTGATGTTCGATCTTAAATTGACGACACACCTCTCCCATTAAATTACTATTAAGGTTGGTAGCATTATCTGTAATAATTATCTTTGGGATACCAAATCGATATATAACGTTATAATGAATGAACTCTACTACAACCTTTTTAGTCACAGACTTGAAAGTCATTGCTTCTACCCACTTTGTGAAATAATCAATGGCTACTAAAATGAACCTGTGGCCATTTGATGCTTTAGGTTCGATCGGCCCAGTCACATCTATTCCTCAAGCCTCAAAAGGCTATGGAGCGGATATCATATGTAACTCTGAGGTTGGAGAATATGTCAAATCACCATGCATTTGGCATTCATCGCACTTACGAACAAATTATATAGAGTCCCGCTCCATGGTAAGCCAATAATAACCCGCTCGAAGTATTTTTTTTGTCAGGACATACTCATTCATATATGGCCCACAAACTCTTGAATGCACTTCAATCATGATGGTTGAAGCTTTTTTGGCATTTACACACCTTAGAAGACCTAAATCAGGGGTCCTCTTATACAAGATCCCTTTACTTAAGAAGAAATTGTTAGCTAGCTGTCGAATAGGTCTCTTTTGCTTACCAGTGGCACCTATCGGATACTCTCCAAATTAAAGGTATACTTTGATATCATGGAACCAAGGTTTTCCATTAAGTTCTTCCTCGACCACATTGCAATAAGCATGTTGGTCACGAATCTATATGCATAGTAGATTGATGTAAGCTTTATCTGGATGATGGAGCATCGAGGATCGGGTGGCCAAGGCATCATCAATCTCATTATGAGCCCTAGGAATATGTCTGAACTTTACTGAAATAAACTGCTGGCAAAACTCTTACAAGCAACTGTGATAGGAGATGAGCTTTGTATCACGAGCTTGCCACTCTCCTTGAATTTGATGGACTAGCAAGTCAGAGTCTCCCAATACTAATAATTCTTGGACTCCCATGTCGATAGCTAACCTCAAACCTAGGATACAAGCTTCATACTCTGCCATATTATTAGTACAATAAAATCTGAGTTGGGCTGTTACAGGATAATACTCCCCAAACTCAGACATACGAACGGCTCCTATCCCAGCTATTTTTTTTATTAGAGGCCCCATCAAAAAATAACTTCCACCCTAAGTTGTTATCGAGAATAACTTCATCAACACATAATACCTCCTCATCAGGAAAATAAGTCTTAATAGGCTCATATTCATCATCAATAGGGTTTTTTGCCAAATGATTTGCCAAAGCTTGGGCCTTCATTGATGTTCGTATCACATAAATAATGTCAAATTCAGTGAGTAATATTAGCCATTTTGCAAGCCTGCCCATGGGCATGGGCTTCTGAAAGATGTATTTCAAGGGATCCATGTGAGAAATGAGGTATGTAGTGTAAGAAGACAGGTAATGCTTCAACTTCTGGGCCACCCAAGTCAAGGCGCAACATGTCCTTTCAAGAAGAGTGTACTTAGACTCGTAAGTAGTAAACATCTTACTAAGGTAATATATGGCCTGCTCTTTCTTACCAGAAACATAATGCTGACTAAGTACGTATCCAAAAGAATTATCCAACACTGATATATATAATATCAAAGTCCTACCCGGCTTAGAGGGACCAATACAGGTAGATTTGATAAGTATCTTTTAATTCTATCAAATGCTTCTTAACATTCCTCGGTTAGACCATGACATTCTTCATTAATAACTTAAAAATAGGTTCGAAAGTTGTTATGATTTGAGCAATGAATCTACTGATATAGTTTAACATCCCTAGGAGGCTCATCACCTTAGTTTTGTTTTTTGGCAGTGGTAATTCCTGAATAGCTTTTATCTTTGAAGGGTCTAATTCAATACCTCGTCAGCTAATTCCGAACCCTAAAAGCTTCCCTGATGGTACACCAAACATACATTTTGCTGGATTAAGCTTGAGATTATACTTGCGAAGCCTTTCAAAGAATTTTCGCAGGTCGTTGACATGGTCCGATTGCTTTTTTAATTTGATAATAACATTATCCACATAAACTTTTATTTCCCTATGCATCATGTCATGAAACATGATGGTCATTGCCCTCATGTAAGTTACTCTTGTATTCTTCAACCCAAATGGCATGACTCGATAACAATATGTACCCCATGATGTGATAAAAGATGTCTTTTCAGCATCTTCCTCGTCCATCATAATTTGGTGGTACCCGAAGTAACAATCCACAAATGATGCTAATTCGTGGTTAGTACAATTGTCTAACAAAATATGAATGTTGGGTAATGGAAAGTCATCTTTCAGACATGCTTTGTTCATATTGTGATAATCAACGCACATTCGAACTTTGCCATCTTTTTTAGGGACAGGGACAATATTGGCTAACCATGAAGGATATTGAGCAACTCAAATGACCTTTGCCTCAAGTTGCTTAGTAATTTCCTCTTTAATTATTATACTCATGTCGATTTTAAGCTTTCTTAACTTTTGTTTAACTGGAGGAATTGTAGGGTCAATTGGCAACTTGTGAACAACCATGTCAGTGCTCAACCCAGACATATTATCATAAGACCATGCAAAAACATCTTTGTAGTCAAGTAAAGCCTGGGTTATCTTTTTTTTTTATTGCATTTGAGCATGCACACTTATCTTAGTCTCCCTAATATTTTCATAGGACATACTCATTCATATATGGCCCACAAACTCTTGAATGCACTTCAATCATGATGGTTGAAGCTTTTTTGGCATTTACACACCTTAGAAGACCTAAATCAGGGGTCCTCTTATACAAAATCTTTCGCTCATGTTAGGATTTGATTTATTCTCAAAATATTCAAAATCCTAGCTTACTTCTCTAAATTCTTCATCTTTATCATATTCAACTTCTTGATTTATTATTTTAGGATTAGATTGGATTTTAAGATTCGACGAAAAATTCTGTGCACATGTCATATCACTAGAATCGATATAGGTAGAACTATATAAAAGAAAAATAAACATATTAGGTAGAAATGGAAAACAAACCTAAATTTCATTGAAAAGGAAGATAAGAGATTTTGAACAATAAGATAGAAATTAAAATTATGATACTTGGGTAGTGAAAAAAACATAAAGAAAAACAAGACAGACTACGAAGACTCCTTCCTAATAAGAAGAGGAATAGCCTCCCAATTGTTGAGCTGCACATCAGGGCCAATGGATTGTATGCCTTTGTTACTGGGTCCCTCCCAAATCTCAACTATATCAACCTCAATAAATAAGTTTCAAAATAGCTGCTCAATTCCACATCTACATCCGATACTAACTTTTGTAGTGGTGGCTTGGAAGACTCAATAGGGTGGAATCTGACAAAGAACTCGTTGATGGGCGATATTGGTCTAGCAAATGACCACTCTCCCCTTTTCTCATTTTGCCCCTCCTTTTATCTCCAGCCATGGGCTTGTACCCCAAGCCAAAAGTACCAGGGTTTTTGAATGGGCTCACTGGATGAGCTCTGCCTTGCAAGAATGCTCCTAAGCATTTTCCAGGTTCAAACTCATACCTTAACATTTTATTTATCATCATAACAGATGCAACGGGTAGTTGTGGCTTCGGAATGAGATTCCCCTCGAGGATATACTCAACATCCACAATCTCACAAACTTGATAACCCAGTGTGTTAGTATCATTATTGGTTCCGATAAAGGGAATAGAAGAATCTTTATAGATAGACAGGTCTTCTTCCCCATGAATTATTACTTCTTGTCTATCATGTTCTAATTTGATCATTTGATGCAATGTAGATGGTACTACTCCAGCCTTATGTACCCATGGTCTTCCCAACAATAAGTTGTAGGATGACTCAATGTTCAACACTTGAAAATCTATCGCAAAATCAACAGGGCCTATTGTCAGTGTGAGCTCAATCTCAGCAATTGCATCAGTTTTGGCCCCATCGAAAGTTCTAATAGATACATTATTGGGTCGCACCCTTTGAATACTGATATTCAGTTTATGCAGAGTTGATAGAGGCCAGATATTGGCACCAGAACCTCCATCAGTTAGGACTCTAGTGACATAGGAATGCTCACAATTTATAGTGATAAGGCCTTGATTATGTCCAGTTCCTTCCACAGGTAGCTCATCATCTGAAAATATGATCCTGTTTGCCTCAAAGATTCTGCTAGTAATTTTCTCCAGTTGAGTTACTGTAACTTCCTTAGGAACATATGCTTCATTGAAAATCTTCATTATAGCCTTACGATAGTCATCTAAGTGTAATAACAGAGACAACAAAGAGATGTGTGCTGGTGTCTTCTTTAGTTGTTCCATGATGGAATAGTTTGGCAGCTTCATCCTTTTTAAGAATTCTTCTGCTTCCTCCTTAGAAACTAGGCCCTTAATTGGTGTTGGGTCATTTCTTACCTGTTTAGTCTTTCTTAACTCCGTTGAGGCATAGCATCTCCCTGAACGAGTCATTTCATCAACTTCATTATTAATTTCTTTCTCCTTGTATGTCACAATGGTATGCTTATAATTCCAAGAAACAACCTTAGGGTTAGTCATTGGAAGTTGAGACACTGGTTTAATGATCACAGGTGAGGTAGGGGCCCCTTGCACAACTAGGATAGGCTTGTTTGTTCCTTTGGAGCAATTAACTTTGGTTCTTTCTAGCTTGCCCATGCATTGTCAGCAGGTCCTTTCATAACTAGGATAGGTGTGCTGGATGGACCTAGCCTTTCAGGCATCTCTTCCACATTCGAAGGCACTGTCTTTATCAAATCAACCGCATTTATTACACTCTTTGCATCAGCTTTGACCTTAAGGATAGGCTTGTATAGGATCGCCATCTCCTTAATACCATGGATCATTTCCAACATATTGGTTTCATTATGCACATGCAATGGATTTTGATTGATGTTTGTACCCTCTGAACTCTGTACTATGATTTGATGTGTATCAATCAAGTGTTGGATCGCTCTTTTCAAATGCCAACAATTTTCTATGTCGTGCCCTAGGGAATTGGAGCAATATATACATCTTTGGGAATAATCCAGGTTTTTAGGGGGAGGATTAGGGACCTTCCTTTCAATAGGGATCAGAACATTAAATGATCTTAATTTTTGGAATAAGTTGGCATATGATTCTCTAATAAGAGTGAAGTCACCCTAGATACCTTCCCTTTCTTATGCACTACTCTAGGATGAAAATCAGCTTTAGTGGTGTTTTGGTAACTTCGTGGTGGTGGGGGTTGAATTGGAGGAGTTGGTGCACACCATTGTGGAGAAGATGAGGGTTGAACATATGGTTGTGAATCGTAAATGGGATACCGTGGATGCGGAGTAGGATATAGTAAATTTTGAGAAGGACAATAGTGTTGTGTGGGGTTATATGGATTATGTACATAGGTCCTAAGTACTGATACAATGGTAGCCACATCTTCCTTCCTTCTCTTGCCTGGAAGATTTCCTGAGCCATTCTGAAGCACTTGTGTAGTGGCTTTTAAAGCATTTTGGCTCACAATCTTTCTTGATTTGATGCCACTTTCTACCATTTCCCCGACCTTAATAACCTGAACAAATGTTTTTCCAACGGTAGAAAGCAAGCAATGGAAGTAGTCAGGTTTTTGTGTTTGGAGAAAGACATCAATGATCTCTGACTCTTTCATTGGGGGTTTAACCCTAGCAGCTTGTTCCCTCCATCTAATCGCATATTCATGAAAGTTTTCAGTGGTTCTTTTTCTCATGTTTTCCAGTAAGGTAAGATCTGGAACGATGTCAATGTTGTACTAAAATTGTTGCACAAAACACTGAGCCAAATTATCTCAGGTATGCCAGTTGGCAATGTCTTGATCTATAAACCATTCCGATGCAATTCCTACTAGACTCTCTCCAAAATAAGCCATGAATAATTCCTCTTTGCCTCCAGCACCCCTTAGTTGATTGCAGTACCTCTTTAAATGGGCAATAGGGTCTCCATGGCCATTATACTTCTCAAACTTTGGGACCTTAAACCTAATAGGTAAGTGGACATTGGGAAGCATGCACAAATTATCGAATGAGATGCCTTTGTGGCCCCCTAATCCCTACATATCCCTCACATTTTGTTCCAAGCTTTTTATTTTTCTGGCCATTTCTTCATGTTCCTCACTTTTACTGGGTTTAGCAGCCTCGACAGGGGAACTATGATAATAAGAGGTTGAAATTTTAAAAGTTAGTTAAGGGGCATAGCCCTGATCATTTTGAACTTGAGATGGGGGATCATCATTGGATTTTAGCACTAGCATGGGCTGATAGACTGTGTTAGTTTGTGCAACTTGCACGAAAAGAGGATTATTTATCATTTGCATAGCACGGGGCGTACAATGGATGTTCCAGCGGAGTTGGAAGTGTTAACCTGTGGGCCAAATTCGGTTGGATAAATTGGATTATTTATTGGGACTGGGATAGGGGATGGCATATTAGAATTCCGTCGGGGCATAGCATCTCCCCGAACAGGTTATTTATTGGGACTGGGATAGGGGATGGCATATTAGAACTCAGATATTCATAGATTGAAGATGATGGAGCATGCCCATTCATCTAAGCTTCATACATTTCAGCCATTTGTTGTCTCAATATCCTTACTTCCTCTACTGTCACCTCTTTCGATGAAACAATCTGATTTTCATCAAGGTCCACCTCTTTTCCATCTTGGTGGGGCATTTTCTCTTTCCATTTTGACCTTGTATAGTATGGGTGTGATGCCAGCTTAACTGCAAACTAATCATCTTTAAATTGCTTTTGTACCTTTCTCTATCTCTTTCTCTCTCTCACACTCTCTCTGTGAAGTAGCAAGCGGATTAGCATTAAAAGTTTTGCATATTACAATCACATATTATACGTTTTCATTCTTACCTTGGGAGGCCTTATGTTTCATCCCGACATATCTAGGCGTATTCGTCCTCTTTTGTTACTATAATTGTTATCATTGTCAATATATATAAAATATACATATATTTTTTAGAAGGTTATGATCGAACCCATTGGGTTGCCTACGTATCATGCTAGTGCATGAATCAAATCTTTACATAGTTCGAGGTGAGAATTTTTGAATTATATAACATATATATATTCTTAAAGACAAGTTTTTAAGAAAATAAGACATGAAATGAGCATAACTTAAAATGTTTTTCAACAAATTTTGAGACACAAGCAACATCATTAAACTAAAAGTTTTGTGAATTGACGAACGAATTAAAACTAGAATTAAAATAGACTCAACTAGATAAAAGGTGGAACAATGGATGAAAAGAAATGATTCAAACTAACAGACTGCAACAAACGAAATAAAAACTATTAGACGCATGCCCCAAGAACTAACTATGAGCATGCCCTCGACGTTCTCATTCACGGGTCACGTGGTGTCAAACGTCCTCCTAGCCCCAAATATATATCCTGCAATGAAGTTGTGAGATACTTGGCAAAATCAGGTACCCTCGCCAGAAATTCTGCATGATTCATCTCTTGGTAATCTAAGTCCATTTTTGAGGCGCAGTTAGCCAGACGATGGACCTTTGCACGAAGTGACTTGCAAGTTTGACCCCACCCCCATATCTACTGGTCACGAGTGGCAATTACATCTTTAACATATTTTTCTAGAGCTGAGGCGGACTCTAGTTCTTCTCGCAGCTTTCCACTCTCATGGATCCACTGGGACCTCTCTTGGTCAAAATCAGTCTAACCTTTCTGATCACAATCCCTTAACTATAGTTGTCAAGATGTCGCCAGTTCTGCTACTTGTATCCCCTTAATTATCGCCAACTTAATCTACACTTGAAGTAAAACCTCCTTTTGAGCTGCCTTAGCCCTTTCTTCTTCGAGTTCGGCTTGCTTTTGAGTTAAAGCAACTTCAGCACGCTCCAAGTCTACTCTTAGTGCTTGACTAATGATGAGTTAATCACGCATGGCCAACTTGACCCTTATCTTTATCTCTACCTCATGATTAATTGACCCTTTTATAGATATCTCTGGTCTAACTTGCAAAGGAGGTTGTTTTTTAAACCAATCAGAGTACCCTGGGTGAACCTCTCCCCTATCACGCTCCCTGACCATAGTTTCAAGTCCCATGCCAAGACAACCATCCCAAATCTTCTGGACTAGTCCTTCAGGAGGGTTATTCCCTGGTCTTATTGCAGACACAAACTCTTTCATTTTCTTAGTGATAGCGATTATCTATCGTTTTCCCAGCTGATGCAGGACACGCAATGATACATATGGCTGGAAGCCTCTAATACCCATCAACAATAAGAAAGGGCGAACAGATGACATGTGTATGACCACTGACCAAGGGATCCAAAGAAAGTTCCATGTGATCTTATCTGAAGTTAGTGAATGTAAACGCTTGATCCAAGCATTGACCCATTTCGAAAAATCGTAGTTTTCCACATGTTTAGCATGACTTATGATGTAATTGTTGCGATCCGAAGTAAACCTTGCCACATCATAAGGTTGGTAGAGATGTTCTATTATCCATAGTTGTAATAATATGTTGCAACCTTCTAAGAATCCCTTTCTCCTCTGGCAGGTTGTCAAGACACGATAAATATCTGCTAATATCATCGGGACAATGGTATGGCCCTCTTTATCAACCAATACGTTTACTACCCCGGCTAAGCGGATTTTAATATTCTTATCTCTCCTTGGAAATACCATTGTTCCTAAAAAAGCCACCATAAAAACAATACGCCTATAGACTTTCCATGTTTCGAAGTTTCCTTTGTTGCATAGTTATTTCCCAAATTGTCGCAACCCTTCCTCCTTTCCGTACCTATCATATAAAAAGTACAATGAGATTTAGCCTTTGTCCAAGGATTACACCTTGGTCTTGCAGATGTTCATATGTAGGAAGAATTTATTGATGGAGATGTTCCTCAGAGCCGCGAGTTTCTGACGATGCAATTTTACCCCAAATCCAGTAAATCCCGTTATTTCATCAAAGGTTGGGGTGAGTTCGAAATTTGAAAAACGAAACACATTATTTGTAGGATCCAAAAAGGATATCAGTGCTTCAATAATGTCCCTCATGGGGTTTACTTACATAATTCTGGTCAAGAAGTCCAAATATTTGAATATCTTTCCCTGCTCTGTCAGACCTGTATCATTCCACCATGCCTAGAGTAGCACAGGAGTACAATCCACGATCCGACTTAACGACCACTTAGACTATTACTCAAGCAGATGTGGAACAATGATGAAAATATTTTTTAGATTTAGGATTTAGAGAGAAAGAGGTAAGGACTCATTCCTATAGGGCGAATAATTTTTGCATGTCGCTACCTGTCTTAAACAACCTAACTTAGAATACACTTTGATCAAGCTTAAAAAAAAATTATAAGCACTGACGCAATTTTCATGGCGACATTTTTCCTACCAACTCTAAGTGTGCCTGATGATCATATTTGAAAGCTGCCAGCTTAGAAACTTTAATGGGGTGTTTAAATGTCCAACACACTTTTAATGTTAAGATTATGTGAAAGAAAAATTATTTGAAATAATTTCTATCATAAATTTTATACATGGATTAATTTATGAAGATACAAAATATTGTTATACCCCGCTTATTGTTTCGCTATTATTATTATTATTATTAATTTTAATTATTATTTTTTTATTTCTTTTTAAAAAGGACAAATTTGTAAAACAATGACAATAAATTTTAATTTGCATATGAAAATACCAAGTTCTTTAAATCATTGATTTTTGCAAAGTTAAATTATCAAAAGAAATTATTTTATTAATTTTGACAAGGTAGCCTAAAGTCGGTCTACAACCTAGGCCTTCCCAAGAACATTGCAAATAATACACAAGATGCATATATAGGTTAAGTAAAAAGGGACAACTGTCCTAGACGGACCCAACCCCTGTGTCGAGTCCCACTAAGTCAAATGTGAATAATGCAAATAGGTGGAGCCTAATAAGGATACCCACAAATGTGTCTGGGTTTGACTAGGTCTAAACCTAATAGAAATAGGTGTCTAGACTAGCTTTATTCGAGCGGATACTCGAGCCAGGGAGGGGCAATTTATCGGTAGCAGCGCTATTCCAACTTCATTCCTGGTCCAACCATACCTAACATGTGCAACTAATAATCCTTCACTAGGGGCCAAGATACTCCAGCTTTATCTCAACAGAAAGTAGGATGCATAACTGCATTCCTGGCTACCCTATGCTTTCAGAGACTCAGAGAGAGTGCGCGACAGAAGACAATTTATAAATCATGCAACAATATCACTACCAAAAAAAGTAAGCAAATACCACATTAAACCAACAAACACAATATATCCAAATAATTAAAACAAGTATAAATCAATATAACAAAACTCGAACTCTGATTATCCCCAGCAGAGTCACCAGTCTGTCACACCCCCATTTTATAACTCGACAAGTGAGGTTTTGCAAAATAATAGAGTTTTCCCAATTAAAGTGACATTATTGAAAAGGAATTATATTTTATTTATTCAGAGTCACCACTTGAAATTGAATTTTGGTGTCCCAAGTCACCTTATTTAAATCCTAATCAAAAGGAAGTTGACTCTTTATTTATGGTCCAGGAACTCAAAATTCAGGTAAGGAATTTTGTTGGCCGAGGGGAAGGTGTTAGGCACCCCTCGAGTCCCATGGTTCTATCACGGGCGCTTTCATCAACCTATACTTGCCTTAAATTATTTTTAGGATAAATTGTGTCTATGAGCTATTTGGATCGTGGTGCGTCACTGTATCCTTGATGGAAAGAATTAGCGTCTCCACAAAGATGTGCAACCACATTCTTTATGGAGAATAGATTATTATTATAAATAAAATATTTTTTTACATAAATTTATATTTTTAAAAAAATGAAACCTATGCTCGTCTAACAACAAGGACATTTATTTGTGTCACGACCCAACCTATGGGCCGTGACTAGTACCCGATGAGGGCA
>DF358456.1:9743-39628 GCA_000787875.1 Solanum virginianum
ATCGAAAAAAATTGGTCTCTATAAGTATATTTATAATGACCAGAAAAAAATTTGGTCGCTATAATTATATTTATAACGAGCGGAAAAATATTTGGTCACTATTAATATATTTATAACAATCAAAAAATAATTTGGTCGCTATAAGTATATTTATAACGACCGAAAAAATTTGGTCGCTATAAGTATATTTATAACGACTGGATTCATTTTCCTTCGTTTTGAAATGGTCGTTAAAAGTCTTTTTTCTTGTAGTGTCACTTGTCTATCCAAAATCTGAACCGAAACCTCTTCATAGGTCAAATTGTCTTCAACAACACCCACCACATCAAGAGGCACAATAGCGATAGGGTCACCCACACACTTCCTCAACATAGACAAGATGAACCAACTCCATTTCACTAGGCAAATCCAACTTGTAGGCCACCTTACCAATCCTTATCATCACCCTATAAGGACTTACATATCTAGGGCTTAACTTACCCTTCCTGCCAAAATAGACCACACCCTTCATGGGTGACACCTTCAAGTAGACCCAATCACCAACCTTCAATTCAATATCCCTTCTCATCACGTCGACATAGGACTTTTGATGACTTTGGGCCATCTTTAACCTCTCTCTAATCATCCTAACCTTCT
This sequence comes from Solanum virginianum, assembly GCA_000787875.1. Lineage (NCBI taxonomy): Eukaryota > Viridiplantae > Streptophyta > Magnoliopsida > Solanales > Solanaceae > Solanum > Solanum virginianum. Next base: position 10,380 of record DF358456.1, read on the forward strand.
CAAGAGCCTCCATAACCATATATAGCCCCAAAAAAACCACCTCTCCAACCTCAAGCCACCCAACTGGTGATCTACAACGCCTAACATAGAGAGCCTCAAAAGGAGCCATTCCAATGCTAGAATGATAGCTATTGTTATATACAAACTCAATGAATGGAAGATGATCATCCCAACTACCCTTGATCTCCAACACACAACCCCTAAGCATGTCCTAAAGTGTTTGGATAGTCCTTTAACTTGGCCATCCGTTTGAGGGTGAAAGGCCGTACTAAGCTTAAGTCCTATACCAAGACCCCTTCGAAAGGACCTCAAAAAGTGGAAAGCAAATTGTGCCCCACGATCTGATATGATGAACAAGGGAACCCCATGCACCCTTACCAAGTCAGGACCTCAAAAAGTGGAAAACAAATTGTGCCCCATGATCTGATATGATGGACAAGGGAACCCCATGCAACCTTACCAAGTCATGAATTTATAATCTAGCATAATCTTCAGCCCCATATGTGGTCTTAACAGGTAGAAAGTGAGCTGATTTTGTCATCCTATCAATAACAATCAAAATGTAATCAAAACCCTTTCTAGTGTTGGGCAACCCAACCACAAAATCTATATTAATCACCTCTCACTTCCAAGTAGGAATCTCTAAGTCTTGGGTTTGGCCACCCGGCCTTTGATGTTCATCTTTGACTTGTTGGAAACTATGGCAACCGGATACAAATTTGGCAATGTCCCTCTTAATGTCTCTTCACAAATACACATCCCTCAAATCTCTATACATTTTGGTGGAACTGGGGTGGATAGAACAATGAAGAATTATGGGCCTCATCAAGGATTTTCTCCCTCAAACCATCAACACAAGGCACACACAACCAACATTGGTACCTAAGGGCACCATCTTCTCCTTGGGAGAAAACCTCCATCTTTCCCTCTTGCACCAAGGCCTTCAACTCTATCAATGAACGATCAAGATCTTGTTTTTCTATTATCTCATCAACCAAGGAAGACTTAGAACCACCAACACAACACCACCACCATTATCCATCTCTTTCAACCTGACCCCCAATCTAGCCAACCGATGCACCTCCCTAGCCACCTTTTTATCACCACTATCAACATAAGCTAGGCTACCCATAGACACCCTACTTAAGGCATCCACCACACATTAACTTTATCAGGATGATAATGTACACTCATATCATAGTCCTTAAGAAGTTCTAGCCACCTTCTTTGCCTCAAGTTGAGATACCTTTGAGTAAAGACATATTAGAGGCTCTTATGATCGATGAATACATCAACATGCACCCCATATAAGTAGTGATGCCAAATCTTTAATGCAAACACAACGGCGACTAACTTAAGATCATAGGTAGGGTTGTTCTTTTCATACACCTTGAGTGGTCTAGAAGCATAGGCTATGACCTTGCCATTTTGCATCAACACATAACCCAAACCAACCCGAAAGGCATCACAATACACAACAAATCCCTCTAACCCTTCTGAAAGTGACAACATAGGAGCAAATACAAGCTTCTCTTTCAATGTTTAGAAACTCCTTTCACATTCATTGGACCACACACATTTGGCTTTCTTTTGAGTCCACTTTGTCATAGGGGAAGCAATAGAAGAGAACCCATTCACAAACCTCTGATAGTAACCCTCTAAGCCCAAGAAGCTCCTGATATCTAACGGGGTCAATGGTCTAGGCCAATTTCTAATCACATCCGTTCTATTAGGATTCACCTTAATACCATCCCCTGGTACCAAATATCCTACGAATACAACCTCCCTCAACCAAAACTCACACTTTTCATACTTAGCATATAGCGTTTCTTCCCTTAATCTTTGCAACACATACCTCAAGTGAGACCTATGCTCCTCCTCACTACAAGAATAGATCAAAATATCATAAATGAATACCACAACAAACGAATTAAGGTAGGGTTTATAGACCCTATTCATTAGATCCATGAAGATGGTCAGTGCATTGGTTAATCCAAATGACATCACAACAAACTCAAAATGCCCATATCCAGTCTGTAAGGCCATATTAGGAATATCACACTCCCTTACCTTCACTTCATGGTACCCAGACCAAAGATCAATATTAGAGAAGTTGCTAGCCCCTTCAAATTTGTCGAACAAATCATCAGTCCTCGGAAGAGGATACCTATTCTTGTTGGTGATGTTATTAAGTTGTCGGTAGTCAGTGCACATTCTAATAGATCCATCCTTCTTCTTCTTCATAAACAGCACTGGTACACCCCAAGTTGACTGGCTAGGCCTACTGAAACCCTTCTCCAACAACTCCCTCAATTTCTCCTTTGACTCCTTCAACTCCGTCGGGGCCTTACGGTAAGGGGGAATAGAAATGGGTTTAGTATCGGAAAGGTGGTCTATACCAAAATCTGTTTCCCTTTTGGGAGGAACATCAGGAAAGTCATTTGGAAAGACATCAAGTAACTCATTTAAAACCAAAACCAACTTCATGGGAAGGACTTTAGACTCCACATCCCTAACCCTCACAAAATGGTAAAGACACCCCTTAGAGATCAACTTATGGGTTTTAATGCAAGAGATGAATCTACCCTTGACCACCACATCATGACTCTCCCACTCAAGGATAGGTTCATTTGGGGATTGAAATTTGACCCTACGGGTTCTACAATGAATAGAAGCATAGTATGCATGCAAGTAATCCATCCCAAGAATGGCATCAAAATCAACCATGTCCAATTCAACAAGATCACAAGACAACATTTTATGTATTATGCAAATGCGACAATTTCTATAGACCTTTCTAGCAACAATAGATACACCTATAGGAGTAGACACCTCATATGACTCATGCAACAATTCGGGCTCAACATGGAACTTTTTGGCAACAAAGGGGGTAACAAAAGAAAGAGTAGCACCTTGATCAATCAAACCATACACATCAAAATCAAAGACTTTCAACATACCGGTAATGCTGTCGAACACCTTATCAACCCCTTTCCTCCCATGCAAATCATAAAATTGGTTGTGCCTATGAGTACCAACTTGTCGGCCACCTCTCCCTAGTGGGACCGCATTAGCACCTTGTGGACGAACTTCCTTGCCCTTGTTATGATTTTGTGGGCAATCTATCACCTTATGCCTAACTTTCCCACAACCATAACATGCATCAAACATGGGCCACTATGACCCCTACCATATTTTGGACACCCACCATACCACGGGCCCTTGGAAAATCATTAGCAACCCTCTTATTAGATGCATGAGAAGACTCTTGGCCTTGAAGAAACCGACTACCCTATTGGAACTTACCATCAAAATGCGCCCTCATGGCCTCATGATTCCTCCTCTTTCATTTGCTCAGCAAAAGCCATTAAATGGGACAAGTCCTTAGAGGGCATACTTAGAGAGTTGGGTAGGCTACCAAGTGGGGAGCATACTTAGAGAGTTGGGTAAACTTGAGGGCATACTCTCTCACACTCATAGTCCCTTCTGTCAAATTCATAAATTCTACCAATTTAGCTTCCCTAAGTTTAAGAGGGAAGAATCAATTAAGGAAAGCTACCTTGAACTCTTCCCAAAGCACCACATAGTTGACTCATTTCTCTTTCTTCCATTGGTTATACCATATTTGTGCTACCCCTTTGAGTTGGTAGGCCGCCAACTCCGCCTTATCCTCCGACCTCACACCTATGATAGACAAAATCTTATAGACCTCATCAATGAATTCTTTAGGGTCCTCACTCACCTTTGACCCATGGAATTTCGGGGGATTCATTCTCATGAAGTCTCTCACCCGTGAGGCCAGTGTAGGAGCATGATGTGCTTGGGCCCCTTGATTGGATTGATTAGCCATAACTTATGCAATCAAGGTGAGAGCACCCCTAAGCTCTCCATTGGCTAGTTGCTCCTCGGGTGTACGGGCTCGTCTTTCTCTTATGTTAGGCATGATATATCATTACAAAGAACAATTGTTAGGGGGGGAAACTTACTTCAACTCTATAGCATGACTTAGAACATGAAGAAGGAAAATATTTCCTAAAATGTCTCGTAGTCTCCTATTCATAGTTATGGTGCACAACATAACCATGAATAAGACTCTAATCAACTTAGTGTATTGGACGCCGAGGATTTAAAAACCTAGAGCTCTGATACCAAGTTTGTCACAACCCAAGACTAGGTCCTAGACGTGACATGGCACATGGGGAACTCGAAGTGACCCTATGCAAGCCTCTTAACATATCATTACACATATTTGGTCGCGAAAGTAATAGAATATAACAAGAAGTAGTAAATTGGGACAACTGAGACTAAGGGAAACACTTTCATATCATAGACATCAAGAACAAGAGAGTCAAGTCTCATAGCATAGATATATAACATGTCCAACAGCATCTCTATTACATGGATAAGAGCGGGGGCTGCGACAAGCAACCGAGCTCACCCTCATAATCAATACATAAAATAAAAGGAAGATAGTCTTAGTACATAGCAAGAGATCATAAGAAACGTCCCTGGAATAGAGGACTCACCAATAAGCTTGAGAGACAAACGTACTAGCCATGTGAAGAAGTAAGATGATCAAGCGGTGCTCCGGCTCCTATATGGTGACATCATATAGGCATAAAATATGCGTTAATATGTTTGAATGTACTAAGTATGTAGTATGCCATGCAACAAGTGATAAGCACCATCAACAAATGCATAACATATGCAATGAATAAGCTTATAGCAATATGGCATGTATGAATGATCCATGAAGTAAAATCATGCTTATATAGATCATAAAATGAGTGTAAGAAGTGACCATTCTTAGTGCAATCCAAGGCCTACCACCTCCTTGGAGTGGCGCATGCGGTACAAACCCCTTTATGAGGTTGACGGAGTACAAACCTCACAACAAGATTGATGTGCATAAATCCCCAACATAGTTGATGGGTACAAACCCCCAACATGGTTGATGGGTACAAACCCCCAACATGGTTGCACGGGGCTTCCACCTCTCGAGAAAAGGAATCGAGGTACGAACCCCTCAACAAGTTTATCCAGGCCTACAACCTTCTGAGTGAGGGCTGGTCATCCCCAACGTAATAGATATAATATCGTATATATACACTCCTTTCATCATCATATACATACATTCCTTTCATCATCATTATCATCATCATATACATACATCCCTTTGATAATCATTTTATCATCAAATAGTCATTTAACTCATAAGACATGCATTTGTCCTTCAATTCCTCAAGAAATCATAATTCGGACATTTTATCAAATACTTGGGGGGGTGTAGTGCTAGTGTAAAACCATGCAAATCACGAGTGAAATCATGCTAGAAAATTTAATGTAAAACCATCAATAAATACTTGGTAACACCCTCAAACAGTATACATCAAATCCCTTCATTAAATCTCTCAATAGATCTTTGTTTCATGACCCACAACATTCTAAAACAGTCAAAATTTCATAAACCCCAACATAGTGTGCAGTGAAATTCATAATAGATAAGATCCATGAATAAATTAACTTTAAATCATGCAATTTTGAGTAAAAAGGAGCTTGGCTATCATAGGGTAAAAGGAGCCCATGAAGGAAATCCACATCCCTTAGCTTTGAAGATGAACTTGATAAAGATTGGAGATAGAGACTTGATGTTTGATTGAAAGCCTTAGAATCTGAATGAGTTTGAGACTTGAATTTAGGAGGTGAAATATTTTCTAAGTGTTTGAGAGTGTATTTGGCAATGTCTTGAATGATATGAGGGTGAAATAAGGCTAAGTATAAGCATTTTCACACATGGTAACACTTAGGCCTAAGACCTAAAAGTATTAGATCAAGATAGAAAATTAACCACAAAAATACACAGAAGCGCGGTCTTGGCGCAGGGGCGTGTATCGTCTTTGAAAATCGTATTTATGTGATTTTCAAATTTTGCTAAGGTTGCGCTTAAATCAAGGATAGACCCATCCCCCACTCCATTTGGCCCCTTGGACAAGAATATGAAGTCAAATTTTTAATATCGTGCACAGATTTTGAGATATATGGAAATTATGATTCCGGGCACTTTCAAGGCATATTTTTGGGCACTTTTTGGGGTCATTTCAGAAGTCTGCACACTTAGTCAACAACCAACTATCACCTAAATGCTATCATTACCCCTAGAAGTATGAGAAATCCCTACAAAGAAGTCCATAGTCACATGTTCCCACTTTCACTCGAGAATGGGTAACCGTTGAAGTGTCCTACTAGGTCGTTGGTGCTCATCCTTTACCTATTGGAAACTGATGCAACGTGACACATAATTGGAAGTATCCCTGTTCATACTATCCCACCAGTAATGTTGTCTCAAATCTTATTAGATCTTCATTATCACTAGATGAATAGAATATCGAGAATCTTGTGCCTCATGTAGAATCAACTTTATCAAATCCCCCACTCTAGAAATGCATAACTGGCCATGAAATCTGAGGACCTCGTTTGAATCAACTGTAGCCTGACCACCACCACCCTATAATACTCTATCTCAGTGATGCAAGAATGACATATCCTTAAACTTTTAAGCCCAAATCTGATCAACCAATGAAGATTGAGCCCCAATAAAGGCCAATACTCGGCTAGAAACAATAACATCTAAATGGACTAAATTATTAGCCAAGGAATGGATATCCAAGGCCAAAGGTTGCTCTTCTACTGTTGGGTGTGCTAGGCTGACAATACTTACTACTTTCTGACTCAATCCACCCGCTACCACATTTGCCTAGCTCTAATGGTATAAAATGGAAATATCATAGCCAACTAAAAAGTCAATCCACCATCTTTGGTGAGAATTTAAGTCCTGTTGATTCATAATGCCTTGCAAGTTCTAGTGGTCTGTAAAAATATCACAATGTATGCCATACAAATAATGCCTCAACATCTTAAGTTAAAACACTGTTGGTGTCAGTTCTAAGTCAAGCATGGGGTAGTTACACTCATGATCTTGTAGCTAGCAAGAAACATAAGTAATAACTCAACCTCATTGTATCAATACACAGCCCAATCCGATATAGGAGGCATCATAATATATCACAAAGCTCTCTTCCTCAACAGGGAGAGTTCGAACAGGATTAGTAGTTAGCAACTCTTTCAGCCTAAAAAAGCTAGCCCCACACTCGTTGGACTATACAAACAAAATCTAGAGGTGCTGGGCATATAGCTTTCCACTCGATGATATACCAGAATATCATCAATGAAGACCACAACAAAAGAGTCCAAGTATGGCCAAAATATCTTACTCATCAAGTACTTAAATATGGTAGGGGAATTAGTCATCTCAAATGATATGAATAGGAACTCGTAATCTCATAATAGGTCTGAAAGGCAATCTTCTGAATATCCTCTGTCCGGATTCTCAACCTGTAGTACTCCAATCAAAAATCAATCTTAGAAAACACTGCTGCCCCTGCAAATGATCGAATAAATCATCAATACACAACAAAGGGTAATCGTTCTTTAATGTTACCTTGTTCAGGTGCTGATAATTAATACACATCCAGCGAGTCTCATTTTTTTTCACAAAAAAGATGGGGGCTCCCAAGGAGAAATACTCAGCCATATAAACCCCAGATCTAACAAACTCTTAACCTAAGTATTAAGCTCCTTAAGCTCTACAGGAGCCATCCTGGTATAGCGAAATGGAGATGGCTTAGTGCCCGGCTCAACCTCTATCGCAAAATCAACACCTCGTTCAGGTGTCAACCCGAGCAAATCTGTAGGGTTCTAAATCAGAAAACTTATAAACAATAGGCACTACTCGTAAAATTTTTTTCTTCCCCGCATACTACACAATAGGAGACTCAACTGTCATATCACACATATAAGCTAAATAAGCCAAACACCCTACAAATATTAATCTTTCCGCTTGAATATATGATATAATACCCATCAGTACCCAACTCATCAAACCCTGAAAAATCACGGGTGACATCTCCAGGATCATTAAGGTGATAGTCTTGGCATAATAATCTGATACATCATGATATGGGCACAACTAATCCATACCTAAATTGATGTTGAAATCTAGCATATCAAGTTGTATCAAATCAGACCAGGTATCAAAACCTTCAAGATTAACCATACAACCTTTGCATACCTAATTTACCATAAGTGAATCTCCCATTGGGGTCGATACTCAAACTCAGAGAAGAGAGGCTCGGGAGTAACACCCAAATGGGAAGTATAGTATACTGACACATAGAAGAACATAGAACTTGGATCTAATAATGTTGAAGTTCACTGCTGATAAATAATATTCATCTCTGTGATGGCCTCATAAGAAGCCTTAGCCTCTGCTCGTGCCGGAGTAGCATAAAAGTGTCCCTGACAGCCTCCCCCTCAAACATCATCTCCACCTTAGCTCTACCACCCCTTGACGGGTCCTCTGGAAACCTACTTAAAGATCTATTGGTCCCCATACTCTTTATACTAGTCATCCATGCAACGTCAATCCTGAACCCTACCCCTTCCACTTGGTAAGAGAGACAACCTGGTGGGCTGTAGGGCAGTAAGCGCTACTCTATGCTCTGGGTAGTTTCTGAGCCAATAGTCTGGTGATCCATACCCAAACAACCCAAAGTAGTCTTGTCTCAATGGTCACGATCATACTACCCTGATCTATATGCCCTAGAAGTGTGACTATAAGAAAAAGATGACCCAACTGGACCTAAAAAAGTAGAGTCACTCTTTTTGTCTATGCCAGACATGGTAAGAGGAGCCACCCTGACTGGAATTACCCTAACCCTAATGGCCAGCCTCGAAAGCTTGTGATGATGCCTAGTATGGTCAGCTGGTCTGACCCTATTGGCCTCTCCTTGGAGCCTTGTGACTTGGCATACAAAACTTTGATCATGAAGAAACATAAGTAATAACTCAACCTCCTGACCCTATTGGCCTCTCCTTGGAGCCTTGTGACTTGGCATACAAAACTTTGATCATGAGCCACTAAACTCTCCCTCACGTTTGGAGAGGCCTGTCGCTTGGCATATAAAACTTTGATCATGAGCCACTAAACTCTCCCTCACGTTTAGCTTGCTTGTCATTTCCCCCTTGGGCCTTGTGATAAATCTTCACCAGAGAATGAGCACGGACAAGGATATCAAAAAATGGTCACGCTAAAGTTAGCAGTGTATGTGTAACTATCCTCAACTGAGGCCTCAATCCTTATTGTAGGGCTCCAAGTGTTGCTAGGAATTGTTCAATGGCTTCCTGCACCTCCAGTGTAACTGCAAAGGCAGCTGGGGGAGCTGGTGCCACTTACTGCGGTAGAGCTAGGGTATCCAGTCCCTATTTGATGGGCTCTAGAGGTTGTTCCCTATCTATAACTAGTGGTGCAACCCTACCTCAACCCCGACCCTGTCCTTCACGTGTCATAATTGAAAAAATAGACGAAGTCAGATTCTCAGAAATTAAAAGACCATTCGATATCGCATAACAAGAATCAACTACATAAGAAATTTCCTAAAAATCCTGTATGCTTCTAGAGATAAGCCACGAACATCTCTTCGCCCATCCACAAGACTCTACTAAATAGTAGCTCTATAAAGTTAAGACTAGTAACTTTAAGCTTTGCTATCGACTTATCACGTCTCGATCTCGATCATGACGGTGCCTATTAAGTCCCACCTATAGGAAGGCCAAGTACCCAACCCTAGGGTATCTATCCTATATCTCTAGTCATAATATAACAGATACAACAATATAATCACAACCTACCTAGAACGTAGAAAACAATTGTACAGAGCTACTATAGGCATAAGTCTATACTAATACATATATAAAAATAATATACAAAACCAGGACAGATTCTAAAATTACAAGCCACCAAAGTACAAGGCTAATGTCTGGATACAAAAGAGGGCCATCAAAAGAGAAAGAGAGTGCAAAGTATCTAAAGCTACTGGTGGTCATTGAAAGTTTCTTGAGCCATCCCAAATCCCCCAAAACTCAATGCCCAAAACAAGAACTTGGACCTGCACAATGGGAAGATGTAGAAAGTAGGGGTGATTACCCAAAAAGGCACCCAGCAGGCATCATCGGATGACTGAGTGGAACAATGTATGTATTAGAAGCTCAATTATAGATAACTATAGCAAACCCAACAAAACAAACCTAGATCAATGAATAAGCAAGGCGAGAAAATCCTTGCAACCCCAATTGAGCCAACTAAGGTGAAGTGCAATCATATCGATAAATAAGGATAGATTAGGCCCCACCGTAATAATCACCAAAACTGAATCATAGTGTTGTACATAGGTGTAAGGTCCTAATAGCTATGCATGTACACCACCCGAGCCCCCATAAACTTGAAAGGTACACCGCGCATAATCTCACTATGAGAATCACCACAGAACCCCAACTCTAAGTATCATATGGTCTAGGGTCAAGTTTTACATGGGTGTAAGACCTTATAATCTAAGCCTGAATGCCCCCTAAGCCCCCAGAAGATCAGATAGGACAATCATGCATAATAAGGGTGTGAATAGATGTGTAGATCTATAGGTAATCGATCGGTTCCTCGACCCAAGACATCTCATATCAACTGGATCCTTGTCCCAACCATCTTATATCAAGGTCTTCAGCCCAAAGCAACATAACTGGTAGGTTTCAAAACCCAAAATGTCAATCACCGAGGCCTAGCCCAAAAATGTAGGTAATAGTATCCCAGACCTAAAATATTAGCAGGTGGTCGGACCTAGTATCCCAGACCTAAAATATTAGCAGGGGGTCGGACCTATTTTGAATCAGCACCTTGGCCTTAAATACTCAGGTGTGACCATCAGAGACTACAAACCACAAGGAGAATCACCCAGACCTCATACACTCAGATGTGGCCACTAGAGACTATAGACCATCGAGTGCATCATCTATGTCTCAGAGCATAGGAACAATTAGCCCCTTCCTAGTCTATTGGGATTCAAATTGCCAAAGTCATATTGCTGCTCATGATAAGAATCCTACCCTTCCAACCATGCATAACCATCACTTCCCTTAGATCATGATAGATAACCCCATCCTCAAGTACGAAGAAACTAGTACATTGCAACTAACAAGAATAAACAAGAGTATATGTATGTATATATGTCACCAACTAGTGTAATTCGGGTAAACAGGGCCAAATATGTCACAATCAAGCCAACCATGTATAATAAGATTAAGGCATGGGAAACTATAGCTCTATCATAAGAATCTACATTAGAACCAAGTCACGCCATGTAATATAATCAACGAACGACCTCATATATAGCATATCTTGGTACCATTAGGCTGCATACTTATACATGCAAGAGTTAGTTTGAAATACATACCTTCCCCATGGCATTAGCCCATATACGACCCTTACCAAGCCTTCATGTAATCAATAAACCAACCAATATGAAACTACAACTAATATAACTACCAGCACAGGGGTACAACCCCAAAATACCATATATTACACATATGAAGTACAATCAGTCACTTACCAAACATTTCAACTCAACGTGCATATATCCTAACATAATCTATGCTTTTCAAAAATCCTAGCCTACCAAACAGTTGACGCGCTGCATTCTGAGTAGCACCATTAAAGCTTTTTCCTTCTTAATCACTTTCTAACACTGGTCCACTATTAAACTATAATTCACAAGGTTAATATAATTGCATTGGCAGTAACATCTTGAAAAATGAGTGAAATTATGTTAATAGCACCTAAAATGGAAAAAAATAAGGCCCACACTTAAAATCTTGAGTAAATCCCTAAAAAATACTTCTCACATCACTTTGAGTTTACAACCAAAAATATACTTGAAAATGGACCTTAGAATATCAAGAAATGGCTTAAAAAGAAACTTAGATTCTTTATCGAAAAACATATCTTTCAAAAATTTCTTGGTCAAATTTTTTGAAATCTAAATAAACTTAATGAATCCAAGCATACCATAGTGTTCCTCTTAGATTGTAGAACAAGTTAGACTCAAATTCGGGTCATATAGGCTTTTGAATCATCGAAAAGGGAGTTGTATATCTCAAGATATGACTTGGAGAAATAGAGGTTAATGGTTGTTTGTAAGGGGGCTGAAGCCTATATTTAGGCCACCCCTTTAGCCTCTATAAAAGCAGAGTTCTAGAGGTGGCCCCTTCTCCCAAAAAGTGGTTGTGACTCCATAAACGCGAAGCTCTACCTGTTGCCCTTCAGTGATCGCGTCCAAACCTTAGCGTTCACGGAGAGTTAATTGTCTAGTATCACACCATTAGTTGCAAACTCTTCCCTCAGGCATTCTCGGGCTATTCAATGTCTGTTTTACACAAAATATAGCTCAACCACATAGATTTTAACATTCTAAATCTAATGATGCGGTTGGAATTCCCAATTGAGCACCCTACGAAAAAATAAGGGTCCTACTTCTTTTTGGCTTATTTTAGCTAATAGAACTAAAGGATCAAAATATGACCAAAAGCCCTTATCAAGTGATGCAGTGTCATTTCAGACCATTTTCGATGTTTCAGAGATGACCATGCCATCAAATTCCTGTTTTGAGCTCATTTTTCTAGGTTTTTACAGAAAACATTTTTTTTCTTTCAGTTGAATTTAACTTGCAACTTTTGGCTCAAGTTCATACAGAGACCCTCCATCCTCAAACCAACCACACCCTAGCCTAAATAGGCCATTTCAAAATTGATAGAACCATCAAAATCTCTTTCTAAGGCTGTTTGTTAGGGTTTTATTAGGAATCTTAATTTTACAATTATAACTCCTCATTAAATTGTAAATTCACTCAATTCACAACCTATTCAACCCATAACTATCTCAACAACCTCAATAACCCATAAAGGGTCTGAGGTTACTATACATAAGCTCAAATTAAAAAATAAAACCACATAAACACATCAATGACCTGAGGGTCATTACTTGGGGAGCCCCTATTTTGTTTTTGACAAAGAATGATGAGAATCTCCGGAGGTGCATTGAATATCAACAATCGAATAGGGTCATGATAAAGAATCATTATCCTCTACTACTAATTAGTGATTTATTATCAGTTGTAGGGGTAGCAATATTCTCTTAGATTAACCTGAGAATAGGGTTCCTCCAACAGAGGATTTGAGTGGAGGATATTCCAAAAACTGCCTTTTGGAACCTTTATAGGCAATATGAGTTCCTAGTCATGCATTTGGGCTAACTAATGCCCCTATAACATTTATGGACTTGATGACTCATGTATTTTGACCATATTTTGACTCTTTTATTGTGGTTTTTATTGATGATATCCTGGTATATTCACAAAGCCAAGAGCAACATGCCCAACACCTTCAGATTGTGTCACAAATACTCAGAGATCATATGTTATATGCTAAAATCTATAAATGTTAGTTTTGGCTTGAGTCTATGACTTTCTTAGGGAACTTGTTGTCCAAAGAGGGTATAATTATGGACCCCACTAAGATTGAGGCAATCGTGGCATGCATAAGCCTACTTTAATGTTAGATATTTAGAGCTTTGTTGGGTTAGCAAGGTATCATAGATAATTTATTATGGGCTTCTCTATTATTACTACTTTGTTGACTCGATTGACTCATCGGGGTATGTCATTTGTGTGGTTCAATGAGTTTGAGGATAGTTTTTTTAGGCTAACAGAGTTATTGAGTACTGCTCCCATGCTACCCTTCATATTTAAGGAGAGAACTTTGTTGTGTATTGTGATGCCTATCATATTGGGTTAGGTTGTGTAGTGAGGTAGCGAGTTTGAGTTATTGATTATGCCTCTCATAAATTATGGTCCCATAAGTGTAACTAACCCACAAAAGACTTATCTTTAGTAGTGGTTTACACTTATCATCTGGAGAATTTGTAATTCGTGCATTGTGATATTTATACAGAATATCAGAGCATACACTATGTTATGACCAGAAGGATTTAAAATTCTCTCTAGACACAGTGGATTGAGTTATCGGCTGATTATGATCTTTTTAGTTTACACCATCTAGGCAAGGAAAATCTGGTAAGGAATACCCTAAGTTGGAAGGTAGTGAGTATGAGCAGCTTGGAACACGTGACTACGGATAAGCAACCCTTTCCTTTGGACATTCAGTCATTGGCTAATAGGTTGGTCCAACTGGATGTCTCAGAATCCTGTTAAGTATTAACCATCATTGGGGCTCTGTTTTTATTGATTAATTAGATCTAGGCCCAATAGTTCTAGGATGAGTTGTTAGTTGGTCTCAAAGACTAAGTTTTGTAGGGGTTGGTGGTCAAGCTACATTTGATTTAGAAGAGGTCCTCAAATTTGATAGTCAATCGTGCCATCCAAGAGTAGAGGATTTGATACAGTTCATACTTCATGAGGCTAATGATTCCCGATATTCTATCTACCTAGGTTAGTGAGATTTGAGATAGCATTACTGGTGGGTTGGTATGAAGTGGGATACTGTCGATTATATGTCTTGTTGCCTTAATTGCCAGTAGGTAAATACTGAGCACCAGCACCCAAGTAGGACACTCTAGCGATAACCCATTCCCTACTGGCAATAGGAACATATGACTATGCCTTTTGTGCATGGGCTCCCTCGTGCTTCTAGAGGTTAGGGTAGTATTTGGGTTATAGTTGATTGGTTGATTAAGCCTAATACTTCCTTTCACTTCATTTTACCTTCAATGCTTAGCGATCAACTCATGTTTACATTCATGGATATAGTCTAGTTGCATATGGTGCCAGTGTCTATCATATATGATCAAGGGTCATAATTTACCTCTAGCTTTTGGAGGGCTTTTTAGCGAGGTTGTGCACCTTGGTTGACCTGAACACAACATTTCATCCCTAGACCAATGGCCAGAGCATATTGTATAGGTTTTGGAGGATATGGTATAGGCTTATGTGTTAGGTTTGAGGGTCAGTGGGACCAATTCTACCATTAGAAGATTATTCTTATAATAAATACTATCACACCAGTATTCATATAGCCCTGTTTGAGGCATTGTATGGCCGACGATGTCGTACACTGGTTGAGTGTTTTGAGTTTACAAAGTGGAGCCCATACAATATAGATTTGTTGCAGGATATCTTAGCCAGGGTCTAGGTCATCTAGGATAGTCTGAGGATAACTCAGAGTCAGTACCAGAGTTATGCAGACTGCAGGCGCTGATTCTCAAAGTTTGGGGTTGGAGACAGAGTATTTCTCAGGGTGTCACCCATGAAAGGGGTCATATGGTTTTGTAGATGTGGTAAGATTTAGTCCTTGATATTTTTAGCGCTTTTGAGATTTTGAGATGGGTCAGGCCAGTCGCATATGAGTTAGCCCTACCTCCTGCATTTTTTTGTTTTACACCGTATATTTCATGTATCGATATTGCACTGGTATATTCCAAATGATTCCCATATTCTACAAGTTTTACATGACCCAAGCCTAGGGCCCAGACGTTATATGGCGAATAAGTAGCCCGAAGGAACCCAAAACAAGCCTCTTATCTTATCATTACACATCACTGGTCGTGGAAGCATTTAAATGATCTACGAAAGTAGAAGTAGGGCAATAGGACTAAGGGAAAGCTTGCATAATATCATAATCAAGAGGCAAAAGAGTCAAAACTTATACCATAGGTACATAGCATGTCCAACAACACCTCTACTACATAGATAGAGCGGGGGCCAAGACAAATCTACCGGGCTCACCCTCATAGTTAAGATAAACAACAAGGAAGAATATCTCAATACATAATAAGAGAAACTTAGACTAAGGTCCCCGATGTAGAGGACTCACCAACTAGCTTGAGTAGACTAGCCACGTGGAGGAGGATAATCAACTTGAGCACCCATGCCTACATGGTGATATCATGTAGGTATAGAATATGCGTTAGTATGTTTGAATGTACTAAGTATGTCAGATGTAATGCAACAATAGAAAGACATCATAATCAAAATGCATAGAGATACCCAATAGCTAGCATAGTAGCAATATCGCATGTATGATTAGTGCTTAAGTATAACATGCTTACACAAAATAGAACGTATGTGTAAGAAGAGACCATTACAATTGGTGGATTGTCACACCCTACCACCCTTGGTGACTGAGGTACAAACCCCGTCAATAGGTTGGTGGATCGTCGCACCCTACCACCCTTGGTGACTGAGGTACAAACCCCGTCAATAGGTTGGTGGATCGTCGCACCCTACCACCCTTGGTGCAGGAGTACAAACCCCCTGATAGGTTGATGGGTACAAACCCCTAACAAGGTTGGTAGATTGTCGCACCCTACCGCCCTTGGTACCAGAGTACAAACCCCCCGATAGGTTGATGGGTACAAACCCACAACAAGGTTACCCGATGCACAACCCTCGGGTAGGGCATGGTCATATTCCAACACTATGTATAGAGCATCATATACATGCATTCATTTAATCATCATTTGATCATATCATCACCATATTATTATCATTTAGTCATTCCACTCATATGACATGCATTGGACCTTCAATTCCTCAAGAATCCATAACTAAACATTTTATGAAACACTTAGAGGGTGTGTAGTGCTAGTGTAAAACCATGAAATTCAAGAGTGAAATCATGCTAGAAAATTCAATGTAAAAGCTTCAATAGATTCTAGGTAACACCCTTAAGAAATTTACATCAAAACCTTTCATCAAATTGTAATATAGACCTTGGTTTCATACCTCAAAACATAGCAAAACAGTCACAATTTCATGTGCTTAAACATAGTGTACAGTAATTTTCATAATAAGATAGACCCAGTTGTAAATCAACTTTAAATCATGCAAATTAGAGTTAAAGGAATCTTGAGTATCATGGGTGAAAGGAACCCATGAAAGAAACCCACATACCATAGCTTGGAGATAAACTTGGTGAAGAATGGAGATAGAGACTTGAAGCTTGAAGAAGAACCTTAAAGGAAATCCTTAGTTTCAGATGAGGGCTTGAGTGAGTATTGGGGATTGTTTAGGATGATATGAGGGTGAATTATGGCTAAGTATTGATATTTTAGTAAATGGGAACACTTAGGCCAAATACCTAAAAGTCTTGGGCCGAATAAAAAAAAAAGGACACATTTTTATACAGAGGCGTGTCGCTAAAGCAATGCGGATTCCTTTCTGGAATTTGCATTTTGAAAATTTTGGATTTCGATACGATTTCTGTAAAATGGGGGTTAGACCCTTTTCCTCCTAATTTTGACCCCTTGAAGAAGAATATGATGTTGGATTTTTGATATCGCATATGGATTTTGAGATATATGGCAATTACAATTTCGGGCACTTCTGAGGCACATTTTCGGGCACTTTTTAGGGTTGTTTCAATATCTCCCCCTTGGGAACATTTGTTCCCGAATGTCAAAGAGCTTGTATGAGATTCATAAACATGACAATTTCAGCTCACATAGAGATGCAACAATGCACTTAAACATCATTTCAAAAACTTCATCACAAATGTAAAATCATCATGAACTTGTCAATTTAAACATGAACACATGCAATGACATGGAGATAAACTTAAGAATTGATATCAGATGGGGGACTTAGATTGATACCTTATGCTTTAGTGGAGTGGAAAGGTAAGGATATCAGTTTTTCATGTCCGCTTCGGCCTCCCAGGTAGCACTCTCAACTTGTTGATTTCTCTAAAGGACCTTAACCTAAGCCACCTCTTTGTTTCTTAACCTCTTCACTTGCCTATCCAAAATCTGGCCTGGAACCTCTACATATGTCAAATTATCCTCAAAACACCCACAAAATCAAGAGGCACAATGGCATTCGGATCACCCACACATTTCCTCAGCATGGACATATGGAACACCAGATGAACCAATTCCATCTCACTAGGCAACCTCAACTTATAAGCTACCTTGCCATAGATCCCTTCTCCTTACATCGGCATAGGACTTTTGGTGACTTTGGGCTATCTTCAACCTTTCCCTAATCATTCTAACCTTCTTAAGAGCCTCCATAACCAGATCTGGTCCCAACAAAGCTACCTCACCAACCTCAAACCAACTAACTAGTGATCTACAATGTCTACCATAGAGAGCCTCAAATAGAGCCACATTGATACTAGAATGATAGCAATTGTTGTAGGCAAACTCAATCAGTGGATGATGATCATCCCAACTACCTTTAAGCTCCAACACACATGCCCTAAGCATATCATCAAGGTTTTGGATGGTCCTCTCGGCTTGGCCATCCGGTTGAGGGTGGAAGGTCGTAGAAAGCTTAACTCTAGTACCAAGACTCCTTTGAAAGGATCTCTAAAAGTGTGAAGCACATTATGCCCCATGATTAGGTATGATGGACAAAGGAACCCCATGCAACCTTACCAAATCATGAATGTACAACCTTGCATAATCTTCAGCCCCAAATATGGTCTTAACCTGTAGAAACTGAGCTGAGTTTTTCATCCTATTAACCACCATCCAAATGGAATCAAAACCCTTTCTAGTCTTGGCAACCCAACCACAAAATCTATATTTATCACCTCCCACTTCCAAGTAGGAATCTCAATGTCATGGGTTAGGCCACCCAGCCTTTGATGCTCGGCCTTGACTTGTTGACAATTATGACAACTGAAAATAAATTTTGTAATGTTCTTTTTCATGCCTCCCTACTAATACACCTCTCTCAAGTCTCTATATATTTTGGTGGAACTGGGATGGATAGAATAAGAAGAGTTATGGGCCTCATCAAGGATCCTTTCTATCAAACTATTAACACACGGTACACACAACCTACCTTGGTATCTAAGGTCATGATCTCCCAAGCTCCACCTTACCCTCTTCACCAAGGTCTTCAATTCTAACAAGGAGGGATCAAGATCTTGTTTTGCTACCACCTCATCAACCAAAGAAAACTTAGAACCATCAACAACAACCACACTACTATTGCCAACCTCTTCCAACCTAACTCCCAATCTAGCCAATCTATGTACTTCCCTAGCCAACACCTTCTCACCACCATCAACATGAGCTAAGCTACCCATGGACACCCTACTCAAAGCATCCACCACCGCATTTGCCATACTTGGATGATAATGCACACTCATATCATAGTCCTTAAGAAGTTCTAGCCATCTCCTTTGCCTTAAGTTGAGATCCTTTTGAGTGAAGACATATTATAGGCTCTTATGATCAGTGAACACATTAACATGCACCCCATACAAATAATGATGCCAAATCTTCAATGCAAACACAACGGTGGCTAACTTAAGATCATGGGTGGGGTAGTTCTTTTCATGCGCTTTGAGTTGTGTAGAAGAATAGGCTATTACCTTACCATTTTGCATCACCACACAACAAAAACAAACTTGGGAAGCATCGCAATACATAATGAATCCCTCAAGCCCATCCGATAGTGACAATATAGGAGCAAACACAAGTTTATCTTTCAATATTTGGAAACTCCTCTCATATTCATCAGACCACATAAACTTAGCCTTCTTTTAAGACAATTTTGCCATAGGAGAAGCAATAAAACAGAACCCATTTAGAAACCTACAATAATAGCCTACTAAGCCCAAGAAACTCCTAATATCCGATGGGGTCAATGGTCTAGGCCAATTTCTATTCATCTCGATCTTCCTTGGGTCCACCTTAATACCATCCCCGGACACCACATGTCCTAGGAAGGCAACCTCCCTTAACTAAATTTCACACTTTTCATACTTTGCATATAGTTTCTGCTCCCTCAATCAATGCAACACAACCCTCAAATAAGCCCTATGCTCCTTCTCACCACGGGAATAGATCAAAATGACATTAATGAAGACCACAACAAAGAAATTAATGTAGGGTTTAAAAACCCTATTTATTAGATCCATAAAGATAGCCAGTGCATTGGTCAACCCAAAAGACATCACCATAAATTCATAGTGCCCATACCTTGTCCAGAAGTCCGTCTTGGGAAAATCACACTCCCTCACTTTCACTTGATGATACTTAGACCAAAGATGAATCTTAGAGAAATGGCTATCCCCTTGCATTTGGTCAAACAAATCATCAATCTTAGGAAGAGGATACCTATTCTTGATGGTGACCCTATTGAGTTGTCGCTAGTCAATACACATCATAAGGGACCCATTCTTCTTTTTCACAAACAACACTGGAGCACCTCAAGGGATTGTCTAGGTCTAATGAAACCCTTCTCCAACAAATCTTTCTGTTGCTCCTTCAACTCCTTTAACTCTGCTAGGGCCATAGGATAAGGAGGAATAGAAATGAGTTGAGTATCGAGGAGGAGGTCTATACTAATGTCTATTTCCCTCTCGGGAGGAAAATCGGGAAGGTCATTTGGGAAGACATAAAAAAACTCATTTACAACCTGAATCGAAACCATGTCTAATTGAACAATATCACAAGGCAACACTTTATGCAAGATGCAAATAGGACAACTTCTATAAAATTTCCTAACAACAATAGATGCACTAATAGGAGTAGACACTTCATATGACTCATGCAATAACTTGGGGTCAACATGGAACTCTTGGGCAACAAAAGGGGTAACAAAAGAAAGACTGACACCCGAATTAATCAATGCATACATATCAGAGTAAAATTTTTTCAACATACCGGTGATGACATCGGGGACTTCATCAACTCCTTGCCTCCTATGCAAAGCATAAAATTAATTGTGCCTTGGGGCACCATCTTATCGGCCACCTCTCCCCAAAGAAACTGCATTAGCACCTTGGGGAAAAACCAATTTGCCCTTGTTGCAATCCCGGGGGCAATCCACCTTTTTGTGACCCACTTCCCCATAACTAAAGCAGGCATTAGTATCTCTCAAGCATGGGCCTCTATGCCTTTTACCACACCTAGGACACACCTCATTAAGAACCACAACACCAACACCTTGGGGCCTTAGGAAGTCATTGGCAAACCCTCTATTGGAAGCATGAGAGGACCTTTGGCCTTGGTGGATTCACACGCCCTTTTGGAACTTGCCCTCAAAATGAGCCCTCTTAGCCTCATAGCCCCTCCTATTCCTCAATTTCTCCCCCTCCATTTGCTTGGTAAAGGTCATCAAACGTGAAAAGTCCATATCACTAATCAACATGGCAACCGACACTCTTCACTAACCAAGTCGAACACACCCATCATAAATTTGTTTATCCTAGACCTTAAGTCGGCCACCAAATGTGGTGCATATTTGAAAGTTGGATAAGCTTGAGGGCATACTCCATCAGAATCATGGACCCGTGTCTCAAATTCATAAATTCTACCAACTTAGCCTCCCTAAGCTCAAGAGGGAAGAACTGATTAACGAAAGCCATTTTGAACTCCTCCCAAAGCACCACATAGCCAACTCCCTTCTCTTCCTTCCATTGGTTGCACCATATTTAACCTACCCCTTTGAGTTGGTATGCTACCAACTCTGTTTTTTCTTTCGGACCAACACCCATGATAGATAAAATTTTATAGACCTCATCAATGAACTCTTGGGGGTCGTCACTCACTTTTGACCCATGGAACTACGGGGGATTCATTCTTATGAAGTCTCTTACCCAAAAGGCTGATGTAGGAGCATGAGGGGCTTGGGCCCCTTGGTTGGCTTAATTAGCCATAACTTTTGCAAGCAAAGTGAGAGGATCTCTAAGCTCTCCATTGGCAGGTTGCTCCTCGGGCGTGCGGACTCATCTTCCCCTCATGTTACGCATGATGAAGCATAAAAAATAACAATCCTTAGGGGAAAAACTTACTTAAACTATATAACATGACTTAGAACATGAAGAAGGGAAACATTTCCTAAAATATCTCATAGCCTCCTACTCATAGTTGTGGTGCACAACACAACCATGAATAAGACACAAATCAACGTAGTGTGTTGCACTTCGAGGATCTAATAACCTAGATCTCTAATACTATGTTTGTCATGACCCAAGTGTAGGGCCTAGGCGTGACATGACGAATGAGGAACCCAAATGAACCCCAAACATGCCTCTTGTCTTATCATTACACATCATTGGTCGCAGAAGTACTTAAATGATCTGCGAAAGTAGAAATAAGGCAATAGGACTAAGGGAAAGCTTGCATAACATCATAATCAAGAGATAAAAGAGTCAAAACCCATATCATAGGTATATAGCATATCCAACAAAACCTCTACTACATAGAGCGGGGACCAAGACAAGGAAACTAGGCTCACGCTCATAGTTAAGGTAAACAACAAGGAAGAATGTCTCAATATATAATAAGAGAAAGTTAGACTAAGGTCCCCGAAGTGGAGGACTCACCAAATAGCTTGAGTAGTACTGGACTAGCCATGTGGAGGAGGTGGATGATCAACTTGAGCACTTGTTCTTACATAGTGACATCATGTAGGCATAGAGTATGCATTAGTACGTTTGAATGTACTAAGTAAATAGGATGAAATGCAACAACAGAAAGATCAAAATGCATAGAGATACCCAATAGCTAGCATAGTAGCAGTATGACATGCATGATTAATGCTTAAGTAAAACATGCTTACATAGAATAGAACATATGTGTAAGAAGAGACCATTACTATTGGTGGATTATCACACCTTACCACCCTTGGTGATTGAGGTACAAACCACCCTGCTAGGTTGATGGGTACAAATCCCTAACAAGGTTAGTGGATCGTCGCACCTTAATACCCTTAGTGTTGGAGTGCAAACCTCCCAATAGGTTGATGGATACAAACCCTCAACAAGGTTACTTGGTGCACAACCCTCGGGTAGGGTAAGGTCACATTCCAACACTATATAGAGAGAACCCTATACATGCGTTCATTTCATCATCATTTCATCATAACATCACCATATGATCATCATATAGTCATTCAATTCATAAGACATGCATTGGACCTTTAATTCCTCAAAAATCCATAACTGGACATTTTATCAACCATATAGAGGGTGTGTAGTGCTAGTGTAAAACCATGCAATTCAAGAGCAAAATCATTCTAGAAAATTCAATGTAAAACCTTCAATGGATACTTGGTAACACCCTTAAGCAATTTACATCAAAACCCTTCATCAAATCTTATAATGGACCTTGGTTTCATACCTCAAAACATAGCAAAACAGTCACAATTTCATGAGCTTCAACATAGTGGGCAGTGCTTTTCATAATAAGATAGACCCAATGGTAAATCAACTTCAAATAATTTAAATTAGATAAAAAAGGAAGCTTGGGTATCAGTGGTGAAAGGAACCCATGAAAGAAACCCACAAACCTTAGCTTAGAGATGAACTTGGTGAAGATTGGAGATGTAGACTTGAAGCTTGAAAAAGAACCTTGAAGGAAATCCTTAGTTCCAGATGAGGGTTTGATACTTGAATTTAAGAGTGAAAAAATTGGCTAAGTATTTGAGTGAGTATTGGGGAATGTTTAGGATGTTATGAGGATGAAATATAGCTAAGTATAGGTATTTTAGTGAATGGGAACACTCAGGCCCAAGACTTAAAAGTCTTGGACTAAATAAAAGAAAAACATACTTTTTTATATAGAGACGCATCGTGGAAGCCACGCGGATTCCTCTCTCGAATTTGCATTTTACAAATTTTGGATTTTGATACGGTTGCTCTAAAATTTGGGTTTGACCCTTCTCCCCTTAATTGGACCCCCTGAATAAGAATATGAAGTCAAATTTTTGATATCACACATGGATTTTGAGATATATGGAAATTACAATTTCGGGCACTTCTAAGGCATATTTTCGGGCACTTTTTAAGGTCGTTTCAAATATGATTCAATCAAATTAAATGAGTACCTGATATTTGTTGAGGAGCTGATGGCCATTTAGCCAGGGATACCAGACAGTTACACTCTAGAGTTATACTGGTAGTTGAGCTTCGGTGGCGTCACTGTCTAGTCGAGGAGGCTACCTACGAGAGAGGCACGCCAAACAATTTGAGCAATCAAGTATGCCTTTATTTTTACTTTTGTGGATGAAAGTCTCATTAGTGAGATATGTTGTAATGACCCTCTGGATCATTTCTATATTTCTGTGGTTATTTATTAATGTTCATATATATGGTAATCTCGAAGCTGTTGAGATGGAAATTGGCTAAATTTATTGTAAATTATGTGGATTTTTGAGTTAATAAGAAGTTACAACTTCAAAGTGAGATTTCTAGTAAAGTCTTAGCAAAAGACATTGGAATGGGATTCTGATGGTTCCGTTAGTATCGGAATAACCGAATTAGGCTAGGAGTGTGGTTGGTCCGAGGTTTGGGTGTCCTGGTGTGAAATTAGGTCAAAGGTTGTACAAATAAGTTTAATTGGTAGCTAAAAGGTGATATTCTATAAAAACCTAGCTAAACGTGCATGAAATTGTAATCTGATGGTGCAATAAGCTCAAGGACATCAAAAGTAGCCCAAAAAAGACCTTTTGTTGGATGGTGGGGGACTCCTTGGTGCATTTTAACCTGCTCAATTCTTTTAGCTAAAATTAGCCAAAAATAAGTGGGACCCTCATTTTTTCATAGAATGCTTGGTTGGTAATTGCGACAATACCATTAGATCCAGAAAGTCAAAATCCAGGTGGTTACACTATTTATTTGTATAAAATGGACAACGAACGACCTAGGAATGCTCTGGGAAATTTTTACGATAGCTAGTGCAACACTAGAAGGATAACCCTCTGCATTCGTGAAAGGATATCCATGTTCGCGGAAGGAAAGGGGGGAAAAGCTAAATATTTGCAGAGTCATGCCTGCATTAGTGGTGAAGAGGCAACCATTAAGCTTTGCATTCACATCTCATAGTTTGCATTCGCAAAGGCTATTAAGGCGATGGCCTGGATATATAAGTCAACCCTCGGGAACATCAATGAGAGGAAATTTCTCAAGGTTGTAACTTTTTATATACATCTCCATTTCTAGTTATTCAAAAGGCTATGTGACTCGGATTTGTACAAGAAATGCTATGAAGGTGTCAAATTCTGATTTTGGCACATATTTTGAGGTAAAAATGTTGTTTTAGCTAGTTATGTTCTCAAAAACATATGAAAATTTTACACTATGATATCTCAACTAATGCTTGTTAGAATTAAGTAAACTTTGGGTATAAGTTGTTCTACTTTCTGAGAGGAACACTACAATATACTCGGATTTTGATAAATTTTGTTGTTTTCTATAAAATCTGATCAAGAATGTTTTGTTAGAAATATTTTATGATAAAGAATGTAATTTCATTTTTGAGAAATTTTTGGGTCTTTTGGGACCCATTTTGGGCTAAATTTTTGACCACGTAATGTTCATGCTCCAACAGTAAAGCGGTCATAGTCAAGTATAAAGCTAACCAAGGATTAGGGTCAAATCCACGGGGAATATGAGGTTGACCATATTGACTCACTACCAATCATTCCAAGCATCAATCAACTATATTCTCTAGAATGGGGAGGGGTGTTGCAATTTAAGATGAAGAACAAGTAGAAATACTACACTACAAATGCGAGAAGACAATTAAATTGAGGGACAACTTGGGAATTATGTTCTCTATGATTCATTAACTTAAATACCCCGGATAACATAAACCTAATTGAGATATCCCATGTAGTATGGTAACTTAGATTTTTCCAGCCCTCTTGTGAAGGTGAAGATCGAATTTCACCATGGCGCGTGGTCAGCAACCATGGTGTGCCAACTAACTGTTACCCTTTATCCCAGTCAACCTCCCCTTGGTTAGATTTTGTTGATTAGATGAGAACAAATTAATTAAATCCTGTCATCTACTTCCCTTTTCCTATTCATCACTACATTGGTCGAGATCATGATAGTAGGCAGGGTTTGGTGTTGGCCACCACCAAATAACATTCAAAATGAAAGGAAATACATAATATATTCAAATACCCAGTCAAAGAAATGCACAAAATATGGGTTATTACAAGTCAACTCCTCATGGTTCCCACAACTTGGAGTTGTGGGTGCTTAGCTACTGATGGCTAAGCAAACTCACAAACAATGATTGGAACAAACATGGTTTAGAGATTACCCAAGAACAATGTATAAGAAACACCTTGATATTGAAACCACAAGCTTGGATTAATGGAAGTAGAGTACAAGTGATTTCAAATCCCCGAAAATGGGTTTTCAAAAGTAAAATACTAAAATCTACACTAAACCCTAGAAAAGTTTTCTAAGAATTTTCAATGTTGACGTAGAATCTGCAAAGTATCGAAATCTGTAAAGTGCTGAATCTCCATTTCAAATACCTTATCATTAACTATTTATACTATTTACAAAATAACCCTAAAAATAAAATAGAAAATACAGCTCGCAGTAGGTACGGTTCGTAGTTACGACTCATACGCTGACCTACGAGTTATAATTGGGCTTTCATAGTCAGCACTTGGCATTTTGGACTTGAATTTTATGATCCATTGCTATGAGTCGTGGCCTGATCTATGACTTATTGTGTCTTCTCATAGTTCCTAGTTGCAGTTCTTGGTACAAATATTTGCAACACTATTTCAAGCTACGAGGCCTCTTTCTATGAGTCGTAGTGAAACATATGACTCATAGACTGTCCTCGTATAGCTAACCTTCACTTTGTAAATTCCTAATTTTAGACACTATTTCCTGCTACGAGGGCACACTGCGATTCATAGCTTGGGCTACAACTCGTAGGGTGGCTTGTGTGTCTTATACTTTATCAAAATCTGCAATTTTCTCCCAAAATCATGTCAACCTGTATTTTCTGTAAGAACAACACAAAACACATTAAAACCATAAAAAGTAGCATTAAGAATTTGCAAAATCTCTTATTTTAGGCATCAAATATGCTATATTTTGACAGCACATCAACACCCTCAACTTAGAATTGTTCTTGTCCTCAAGCGACGACTCGATCTAAATAGACAATAGGAAACATCTAGTAAATATCCTAAAGGCATATACATCACTCAATCCCAACTCAGGTACCCGATTCTCATTTTCAAAACCTGATTGAACAGCCACCAAGCAAGCCAAGACATGATGATGTATTTGACAATCCAACTATGACAAGCGAAGGAGCATCAATGATTCACTATCATCGAACAAGTCATATGCCAATCATGTCATGCAAATGCCCTCTCAGAAAAGAAGTCCCTCCATCTCACATAAAAATCCATTCAAAGTTCAGGGACTGTGCAAGCATCCTCACTCTCACAAATGAAATTCATGCATGATAACCAACACCATAGGCTTGCCCATATACTCATACTCCAAAGCATCCTTGCTCTCACAAATGGAATGCATGCATAATAACCAACACCATAGGCTTGCCCATATACTAATACTCCAAACTATCAACAAGTTGAATTAGGATAACTTTTGGAATTTATAGTCTTGTAACGCAGGTTCATGGGGCTTTGGTATGACATTTTAGACAAGTAGTAACTAAAAGCTATCTTGAATCATGTTTTTCAACACTTTGAGCTCAACAACTCAGCTATTTACATTACATCCTCCCTTATTCTTCATTTTCAAGCTTTTTCGAGTGTTTTCTTTTCCTTTTTCAGTTGTGCCTTATTTTCGAACTCATTTTTCTATTCTTTTCAATTATAGGCAACTTCTCTTTCTTTTTTATCTCACCTGGCACATGACTTTTTCTTCTTTCTTTCTTTCCCTACTAATTACTTATTTTCATTACTTTACCGCAACATAAGCACCCTCAACTTAGTGTTTTAGCCTGAGGTGAAGTACACAATAGCCATTCCTCAAACCAGGGCCAGTTTTACTAGCCACCCTCAACTTAGGTTTTTTGCCTCAATCAAGGTTCACATGTTCAAGGATAGACCAGGGCCAATATCGTCAATCATATGCAAGATTATAGTGGTAACCAACAATTCAAAAATGTTAAGGGTACCCAATTTTCAAAACATTCATAAAATAATTAAAGATTATGCACATTCCAAAAGTAATAATCACTACATATCTACAAATTATCTATAACACCTAAACATGCTAGTTCAATAGAAAATAAACTCATCCACAGGAAAAAGAAACACGACAAGAAAATCTTACAACCAAAAATAGGAAAGTTAAAGACTAAAGGCTACTCAAAGTCCATAACTTCCCCCACCCCCACCAAAGAATGATACTTTGTCCTTAAAGTGTGTGTGTGTGTCTATATATATATAAGCTTTAAAAATCCAAAATCAAAACCAATCATCCAACAAATTAGATAAAAACCAAATATCCTAAATAAAACATCCATAAAAGCAATAATAAAATAGATTGTCTAAAGAAAACAATAATGAGAACAAAGTATTCAAAAGTATCAATAAGGATGGGGGGTCAAAATTATCAAACACATAGTGCTCCTCGGTGGTCTGGGCTGCAGCTATACTCGATCTACAGACTCCTTATGCTATCTGTTACTCATGATCCTTCCTCATCACCTCCATAGCCAAGGACTCTCGTAACACCTCATTGGTAATTTGCTCCTCTAGCTCTGCCACCATATTGGCTATCCTAGGTCTCTTTTGGCTCACAACTGCATCATCACTCTCCAGAGGCCTCTTCTCGTGGGCATGCGGGTGACCATCAAATAAGTCGATCACATCATCACCCTCTGGTGCCATTTCTGAGATGCTATCGAGACGGCTAATGTCATTATCAGAACGACCTTGAACTTGGACAAATCATCCTTCACGATAGCCATATCAATAGGTCATGCACCCTCAAGCCTTCTCTGAACTTGGTCCTCGAAGGAATTAACCTGAGCATCCACTGCAGCCACTCCCCGATCTACAATATCAATAGTGAGTGATCTTTGACAGCACATCAACACCCTCAACTTAGAATTGTTCTTGTCCTCAAGCGACGACTCGATCTAAATAGACAATAGGAAACATCTAGTAAATATCCTATCTAATAAACCCATGGCTTGATCTGGCTCATCAATCTGCTCAGTTGGAGCTCCATCTTTGCTAACCTGTACACCAAAGCCTGAAAACCAAAAGCAGACATAAGATGATAATCTACGGAGGCAACCTAAGTAGTAAAAGGTGCTGGTGCAGGTGCATCTGAGGATGGCATCACCTCTGTATCAATAGTTGGAGGCTGCTTTAGTGCAACTGGAGTGGACCTAGTGGTAGCTGGAGTCGGTTCCTGAGTATGTGGCTCTGGAGGAAATGGATCTGGAATAGAAAGAGGTGTTGCTCACTGTAAGGACACAGGATTGTCATCAGCCTTAATCAAGCTAGGATCCATATTATACAGGGCCTCTACATATGGGTCCAGGTGGAGGGAGACACGTATTCCGATATCATTACATAGTCTATGTATCA
>DF358456.1:39682-69120 GCA_000787875.1 Solanum virginianum
CTACAATTACATAGTCTATGTATCAAGATAGGAAATTATAATGAGGTTTGAGTCCATATAGGTGACTCATGTATCTATTCCGCCATAACACGAGCCCAATCTATATCATAGCCAGCTAAGATACCAGCTAGCAGCATAGCCCTCTCCAGAGTAATCACATCAACTATGAAAGTAGGCCTGATGCGTGAATGGATAATGGACCACCAAAACTTAGCTAGAAATAAAACATGAGACTTTATGATCAGATCAACGTGGTTTGTAACCCATGTAGGCTCAGCAACTCTTTCACAAATCTGACTAGCTATCCACCTAAGTAGCTCGGCTTTTAGGTCCAGGTTCTTCTCACTCACTGCCAGCCTCATCATCTCGATCTTATCATCATACTCTGCAGTGAAGTATGGTAACTTGTAAGTTGGCCCAAATTGAACCCTCCTGATGGTCTCCTTAGAAATATCGACCAGTTGACCCAGACAAATACTTTTTGTGACCTGGGCTACTCCATGGCTTTCTTCAGCTTAGGAAGATCTCTAAAATAAGTACCAGCATAGGCTTCGTAGAACTCTCAAACTAGATATGGGCCATACTTTCCCAACCTCTGTGATAGCCACCTCAGTCCATATCAGTCAATCTCCGATTCCAAGTTTGGTACCTTAGTCAGCCCTGAATCATTTAGCCTCGACTCCTCGTGAAATTGCCAGACAGGTTTTCCCTGTTCCTTTAGCTCCAACCCTTTGTTATAAATGCCTTCCATCCCTAGAATTCCCCATCTAGTGTTTCTGGGGTCAGTGGAGGTGATTGAGAGATCTGTCGAAGGTTGTGACCTAGCCTTTTCATGTTGTGCATATGATGTCTCAATAGACCCAGACTCCCAGCGTGAAGAGCTGCCATCTGACTCATCTTCAATACCCTCCTCCTCAGACTAGAGGGACTAGTGTCTTCCATTGGGATCCTTGATGTCCTAGACCTTGTCAGAGGTATATTTTTCCAGGGTCAATTTGCGAATTGAACTCCTCGTTTGACCCTTCTGACTAATCATCATTTATGGCTCATCTCTCAACTGTCAACCGAAAGTTTTAATAGCTTCTTTTCTACCCTTCAGAGCCATAGGACCTTAAAATTACATTGCAAATTCATAGTGAGCACCATATTCGTACATACTCAAAATAAAAACAAAGAAAGAAGCAACAAGAAATGAGAACAAAAGTAAAACACAAAAAAATTTGACACTATACCAGTTGCAGATTTGCAGGTACGAGGCATAGGCTAGGCTCATAGCAGATAACAAAATATTTCTAAGCACAAGATAGGTTGTACGAGTCCCTTTCTATAGTTCATAATGGTCACTATGACCCGTAGGTAGGTCTCATATGATAAATGGTAAGGAACTATAGGTTATTGCTGTTCCCTATGAAGGGCCACCACGATTCCTAGAATATCCTATGAGTCGTAGGATGGCCTTGTAGTAGGAAACAATAGGCACCTGTAGTGCCTATACCTTCACCACAAAAATTCCAAATTATTCCAACTAAAATTAAACAGCATTGAAGCAAGATCGAAACACTATCTCAAGCACACAAACAATCCCATTACTCAAATGTGTTGACGTAAGTCAAAACTTACCTCACAAAGATCTAATCATGATAAAAACAATTAAACAACGCTTCTCTTTCACATTCAAGAAGTACCAAGAATAATCGATCCCCAAACTCACGATTATACACACCAACACACAATAAGAGGAGTTTGAACAGGTTCAGAACAAATTCACACAGGGGTATCTCAAACGATCACTCTAAACACACACCAACACCACAATTCCAACCCCGCCATGAACCCATTATTAACCACACATCATATAACTATTTCATAACATGATCAACATTTAGATATGGCAAGATTTCCATCATCACAATAATCCAACAAGAGTGTTTTCACAATTCAAAACAACACTAGGGACATTTAATCGATGACACCCCAATTCTCACATTTAGACCATCATTTTCTCATGGGTATACTCAATATTACCACTAAACACACAATCATTCAACAATATATGAAAATCATAATATGAGTGTGCAAGATTTAACCAAGTAAACATACCAATTGAGAGAATAATAAGCAAATAGATGCACTGAGAAAGAAATAGAGAAGTCAAAACCCTAGAAAGAAGAACCTGTCAGAAAATCTCGCAGAAAAGTGATATGGGTCATGGGAAAGTGACATCGGAATAGTAGGAAAGGGATAACCATTTAAAATGGGGAAATTTAGGGGTCAAATGTATTTTTACCCCTCATATACTTAACCGGGTCATCTTTAAAAATTCTACATATCGAGTCTACGAAACCCCGACTACGAGTCGTAACGCTCTCGATGGCTCATAGGTCTTGGTCTCGACTAAAAAATTCAAAAATCATACCTGCGCACTATGAACCCCACTTATGACTCGTAGGGAACTCTACGAATCATAAGGTTGACTCATAGTATATGTGCCAACTTTAATCAAGCACTAATTTCCTCTACGAGGCATGACTATGAGTCGTAATATGCACTACGACTCGTAGGCCTAGTTGTAGAGGCTGCTTCAATGCCATTTTTCACACTTTCAACACTTGATTCACACTTGCAAACTAAAATACAAAACACACCAATCTTCAAAACAATACAACTAATTCAATGTCTTAAAAATCAAAACAAACATCAATCTGCTACCTAACAATTCAAACAACCAAAATAAACAAAAAAAAATAAGCTAAAAACATGAAAGATTCTTGGGTTTCCTCCCAAGAAGCATCTTGTTTAACATCGCGGTTCGACTTAGTCATCTTGAGCACTAAGAATTGCTTAAGCTTTGGTGAATCCTTCTCACCAATGTGTTCCTTTTTGGGCAAACTATCTTGAATCTGCTCAAGCTTCTCTAACATTCCTCTAAATTGACCATGTAGTCATTGAATCACTCTCAAATGTTGATCAACCTTGTAGTTGATATTGATAATATCAAATTTAATCTCTCTCAAGAGCTCTTCTTGGGAATCTGCTCGTTTATCAACTGCACAAGTATATTTTCAATACGGGAGCTTCTGTAATCATTATAGTGATGGTGTGGGAATCTAAGCTATGTGTTTACACTACTCCCTCTCATATGGCCAGAACTACCATAGGAAGTGCTTACATAGGCAGTTTTTTGCTCTTCCATTGGCTCATATACTTGACTAATGGCAACTAGTTTGTCCATTATTTTAGTTATTTCTGCAAATGGAGCCATCAGAAAACTATAGCATTTCCATCCAACCAGTGCATCTGCTTGGCCTTGTTGCTCTGAGTTCAATGCCCTATAGAAACTTGCTAGTAACAATCTATCTGAAAGGCTATGCTCCTGACTTTTACCAACTCATTCTTTATACCATTTCCAAGTAGTGCTTAATGAGTCACCAGGTATGTATTGGAAGTTGAGCATTTGGCTTTGAAACTTAAACTTGTCTGGCCTCACCTCAAAGGTCATCAAGAAAACTTGTTGTACCTCTCCCTAGTTGGTATAGACATCCGAAGGAAGTTTAGACCACCACGATGCAGCTTCACCTCTAAGAGTCATTGGGAATATCTGAAGAGCCATAATATCCCAAGATGGATGTAATGTTCCTAAGGCATCCCGATAGATCTGAGAAAAGTTCTGAAGGTGAATTTTAGGATCCTTCGATAGTTTTTCATGGAACAGAACATGTCTTTTAAATGCTTGGAATAGATCACCAATGATTAGGAGCTTCTCTTTATCCATTTGATTAGTACACCGATGGATCACTATATTGGCTGAGACGCGAGGATATCACAACTATGTATATGTACAAAAGAAAACCTAACCAAAACCAAAAGTAAAATACAAGAGAAGCTAGAAATCAATACTTGAACTAACTACTAGTGAACTAAAGTCAAGAACCAAGCCATATTCCCCCACAACAGCACCATAGTCTTTAATGTTCATGCTCTAACTGTAAAGCGATCGCAGTGAAGTATAAACCTAATCAAGGGCTAGGGTTGAATCCACAGAGAATATGGGGTTGACCATATTGACTCACTACCAATCATTTCAAGTATAAATCAACTATATTCTCTACAATAGAGGGGGGTCTGCAATTTAAGATGAAGAACAAGTAGAAATACTACACTACAAATGCGACCAGACAATCAAATTAAGGGACAACTTTGAAATTGCATTCCCCATGATTCGTTAACTCAAATACCCTAGATAACATAACCCTAATAAAGACTTCACATGCAGGATAGTAACTTAGGTTCTTCTATCCCCTTTTGTGAAGGTGAAGGTCGAATTTCACCATGGCAAGTGGTCGACAACCATGGTGTGCTAACTCACAGTTACCCATTCTCCCAGTCAACCTCCCCTTGGTAAGATTTGGTTGATTAGATTAGAACACATCATCAAATTATGTCATCTACTTCCTTTTTCCTATTCGTCACTACCTTGGTATGGATTGTGATAATAGGTGGGGTTTGGTGTTTACCACCACCAAACAACACTGAAAATAGAAGGAAATAGATAATATATGCAAATATCAAATCAAAGAAATGCACAAAATCTAGGTTATTACAAGATAACTCCTCATGGTTCCAACAACCCCAAGTTGTGGGTGCTTAGCTACTCATAGCTAAGGCAAACTCACAAACAATGATTGGAATAAACATGGTTTAGAGATTACCCTCATAGGTCTTGGGTTATTACAAGTTAACTCCTCATGGTTCCAACAACCCCAAGTTGTGGGTGCTTAGCTAGTCATAGCTAAGGCAAACTCACAAACAATGATTGGAATAAACATGGTTTAGAGATTACCCAAGAACAATGAAGAACAAAAACACCTTGACGTTGAACCCCAAGCTTGGATTAATAGAAGTTGAGTATAAGTGATTTCAAATCCGCCAAAATGGGTCTTCAAAAGTAAAATACTAAAATCTACACTAAATCTTAGAAAAGTTCTCTACGAATATTCAAAGTTGATGTAGAATCTGTAAAGTGTCAAATCTCCATTTCAAAAATCCTATCATTAACTATTTATACTATTTACAAAAAAAACCCTAATAATATAATAGAAAATACAACTAGTGGTAGGTACAGTTTGCAGTTACAACTCATAGGGTGACCTACGAGTCATAGTCGGGATTTCGTAGTCAGTACTTGGCATTTTGGACTTGATAGCTATGATCCATTGTTATGAGTCATGGCCTGATGTATGACTTTTAATATCTTCTCATAGTCCCTAGTTGCAGTTCTTGGTGCAAATTTTGGCCATAATATTTTAGGCTACGAGGCCCCTTTCTACGAGT
Source organism: Solanum virginianum (assembly GCA_000787875.1). Lineage (NCBI taxonomy): Eukaryota > Viridiplantae > Streptophyta > Magnoliopsida > Solanales > Solanaceae > Solanum > Solanum virginianum. The sequence goes on from DF358456.1 coordinate 45,014, forward strand.
CATAATGAGATATACAACTCATAGATTGGCCTCATATAGCTGACCTTCACTTTGGAAATTTTTAATTTTGGACACAGTTTCCTGCTATAAGGGCATACTATGATTCGTAGCTTGGGCTATGACTCGTAGGTGGCTCGTATGTCCTGTACATCATTAAAATCTATAATTGTCTCCTCAAATTATGCCAACTTGAATTTTTTGCAAGAATAACACAAAAACACATAAAAAAACATAAAATGTCACATTAAGAACTTGCAAAATCCCTTGTTTTAGGTGTCAAAGGTGTTGTATTTTGACAACACATCACTACAGACTTGAGAACATGTGAAGATCATTTTATGAGGGTTTGTTTGGGATTTTTGCCATGGGTTTTATTTTTCCCCATTTTGGGTGCAATAGATATAACTTAAACCATTTTTTGAGATTTTATGGTCCATGCAATTGTGTTAACCCTGTTATTCATATTTTGACAGCTGAACAATGTCCTAAGGCAAGCAGGAAAGGAAAAACTCAAGTGGACTAACAAGGAGCATAAGAAACCGCCTTCTAGGTAGGCTAGGCTTCTCTAAATTTTAGACAGAGCTGAAATATGTAACTATTGGCTAAGATGTGTGGTGTATGCGTTGGTAATTGTTGAGTATGAGATGTATGCCTGGTTGATTCTATTATATATGTGTGATGTATCCTTGCCTAAGATGGCATAGATTTTACTTATAGTGGCATTATTTTTGATTACTACATTGGCTAGATTCTGACAATGTTAAACTACAAGATGACCTGGTAAGTGTTAGACTAGGCTGAGGATAACCAACAAGTATGTTTACTAAACTTTGTTCTTAACTACATACCTATGTAGCCTGATTCTCTTGAGACATACTAAGTTTGGAGGTCAACAAATGATTACATGCTGAAGTGTGCACTACTTCTAACATCTATACCTGATTCTCATGGCTCTAATTGTCCTAAATACTTATGATATAGTAGTGACTATCTATGCCTACTATGTGTACTTGTGGCTACATAGATTGTTATAGACATAATTTTTGTGTTGCATAGTGATGTACATGATTATATATAAAATTGAAGTCTATCGTATACTTATTATACTGGCTAGTTATTATACTGGCTAGTATCTGGGGGGGAAATCGAATATACTCGAGGTCTAGTGATAGTTATGACTTTAGATAGGCCTTATTTTAGATGATGAGGATTATGGTACTACAGAACCACTAATGGGCTAGGGACATGAATATGACTAGTTAAAGATATGTAAGCTATATCCTATGGGTTTCATATGGTTATCTATGACTGAGATGCTATTTATATAATTTAGTCTAGAGGATAGGTATCTTGTTCTAGAAATGGACACTTTACTAGTGAACTAATAACTAGTTGCCTTGGTAGGTATCCATCGTTACACCAGGACTGTGGTATTTCTGGGTAGGTGACTCATCTTTGACTCTTGGTTTTGTTAGCGCCTTAGTCTAGGCTTAGATGAACACTTCTCAAGAGGTACTATGCGTAAAGCTACACCATTACTTATACATTGAGGGGTTTGAGGGCCCACTTAAGTACTACCTCTATACTCAGGGGTTTGAGGCCCCATTGACAATTATTACCTATACATCAAGAGGTTCGAGGCCCAACCTACTAGGGGTTGAAGGCATAAATTATTTGTCAGACCACTGTGGCCCTGGGTAACGTCCCCCCGTTGGAGACCTGGTAGGGATAACTAGGGGTTCGATGCCTCATGTATACATACCCTATTTCTATATGAGTGTACCCTCAAGGATTATGAAGGAGTACAAGAATAGATATTAGGGCCTTACACCCATATACAGTTTGACCCCTTGACCATGTGATACCGAGAGGTTGAGCTCCGCTATGTTCTGTCATTTGGGTTGTGATCTGCTACATGATTTTGGCCGTAGGGAAATAATGACATTATTGAGACATCTATTATTAGCTGGGTATTGGATTACTAGTATTATTGCAATTCTATAGTATTTAAGCATTATATATCTTTACATTATTTCACTTAATTAGCCGATAATGCCTATTGGGTGTTTTTTACTAATACTCACCCCCTATATTTTTACATCTTCCTATGGTTCAAGTTCAAGTACTAGCTGTGGTCAATGAGAAGGGGGTTGGAGAGTGTTCTGGAGACACTGGGTGCACATCGACATCTCTATACACTCTACAGGATCCTTCCCTTTGATGACTATCTTTTGTATTCAGACATTAGCCTTGTACAATACAGTGCCTTGTAGCTGTGGCGGTATTCCTACCTATGGGATTCCATTGGCTATGTTATTGTTGTTGTTGTATCTGTAGGAGTATTCCTCGTTATATGTATTATGGTGATTATTATTTATATATGAGCATATGTTGCATCTATTGTAGCTCTGTATAGTTGACTTCTAGGTTCTGGGTAGAATGTATGGGTTATTCAGGTATATTTAGTCTTGCTATGTGATTAGTGATTCAGGACAGGTACCCTGGGGTTGGGTAATTGGCTTGCCTGTAAAGGGATCTAACAAGGGACATTATGACCGAAACAAAGTCATGACATAAATGCATTCGGTAAGTTTCCAAATTGGCACTCAGCTCGCCAAATTGTATAGCCCAGACATGCTTCAGTAAAATGGCCATAATTGTTTACCCCAAATTCTGAATAAGCAAAAATGTAATGCATTGGAAAGATAATTCAATGACTTTTAATTTTATAGACAGTGCTCCACCTAATTGTTTATGAGCTAAGATATATGGTAATTTAGATTTTAGCCTTTTATGAACTTATACCGAAACTTAGCCGATAGGAACCCTTTAGACTTGCCTCGATGTAAGAGACCTTTATGATCCTAAAGCATATGTAATACACTTTGGATGCCTAATAATTGATCTTATCACATTAGAAGTCACTAAGTTGAGCCTATATATGTTGAGAAAAGACTCAAGCCTTAGCTTAAGATGTAGGGCATCACAACCATAACCAACATAAACCATATGAGCTATAACGTATTTGTTCTAATATTTCCCCTACATAGGAGAAAGAAGCAAAGTACTTGCCAAGAAAGACTCTATTATGCCTTTGATTCATTAAGCTACAAGAAGGATTGAGCCTTTACTATGCGTGACCCTCTTAAGGAATAAAGCTTCTTCTATAGGTAATCATTTTTTATATGATGACACATAGTTGTGGGACAATGGGATCTACTATGGGTCTCATATCTCTACTAGGGTTGAGAGAATCTGTACCAAGATCCATTTGGTGGTAAGTAAAATCTTATATACATACATTCCTTTCATCATGATAAAGTCATTCAACTTATAAGACATGCATTGAACCTTCAATTCCTCAAGAAATCATAATCTGGACATTTTAGCAAACACTTGGCGGGTGTGTAGTGCTAGAGTAAAATCATGCAATTCAAGAGTGAAATCATGCTAGAAAATTCAATGTAAAATAATCAATAGATGCTTGGTAACACCCTCAAATAATATACATTAAAACCCTTCATCAAATCTCTCAATAGATCTTGGTTTCACAACTCAAAACATGCTAAAATAGTCACAATTTCATAAACCCCAACATAGTATGTAGTGAAATTCATAATAGATAAGACCCATGAATAAATCAACTTTAAATCATACAATTTTGAGTAAAAGAGACCTTGGGTATCATGGGTGAAAGGAACCCCTGAAAGAAACCCTCATACATTAGCTTGGGAGAATAGCTTGATGAAGATTGGAGGTGGAGGCTTGAAGCTTTATTGCTAACCTTAAGATCCGGATGAATTTTGAGACTTAAATTTAGGAGATGAAATATTTTCTAAGTATTTGGGAGTGTATTTAGGAATATCTTGAATGATTTGAGGGTGAAATAAGGCTATGTATATGCATTTTCATGCATGGGAACACCTAGGCCCAAAACCCAAAGGGTTGGACTGAGATAGAAAAGCTAGGCAAAATGTACACTGAAGCGCGCCCTTGGCCCGTCGCACCAGGGGCGTGAAAACCACTCTGGAAATCAATTTTTAGGAAATTGAAATTGTGATTTATTTGCTCTAAAATTGAGGTTAGACCCATCTCCCACTATATTAGCCTTATCGGGATGATAATGCACGCTCATATCTTAATTCTTAAGAAGTTCTAACCACCTCCTTTGCCTCAAGTTGAGATCTTTTTTAGTAAAGACATATCAGAAACTCTTATGATCAATGAACACTTCAACATGCACCCCATACAAATAATGACGTCAAATCTTTAATGCAAATACTACGGAGGCTAGTTCAAGATCATTACTAGGATAATTCTTTTCATGCACTTTGAGTTGTCTAGAAGCATAGGCTATCCTCTTACCATTTTGCATTATAACACAACCCAAACTAACTCTAGAAGCATCACAATACACAACAAACCCCTCTAACCCTTCTGGTAGTGATAATATAGGAGCGAACATAAGCTTATCTTTCAATGTTTGGAAACTCCTTTCACACTCCTTGGTCCACACAAATTTGGCTTTCTTTTGACTCAACTTGGTCATAGGAGATGCAATAGAAGAGAATCCATTTATAAACCTCCAATAGTAACCTACTAAGCCCAAGAAGCTCCTAATATCTGATGGGGCCAATGGTCTAGGCTAATTTCTAATCACATCCATTTTTTTAGTATCCACCTTAGTACTATCCCCCGACAGCACATGACCTAGGAAGGCAGCCTCTTTTGACCAAAATTCACATTTTTCATACTTGGCATACAACCTCTCCTCCCTTAATATTTTTAGCACCACCCTCAAATGACCCCTATGCTCCTCCTCAGCATGTGAATAGATCAAAATATCATCAATGAAGACCACAAAAAATGAATCAAGATAGGGTTTGAAGATCGTATTCATAAGATCCATGATGATGGCTGGTGCATTGGTCAACCCAAAAGACATAATCATAAATTCATAATGCCCATACCTAGTCCCGAAGGCCGTCTTGGGAATATCACACTCCCTCACCTTTACTTGATGATACCCGGACCAAAGATCGATCATAGAGAAGTGGCTAGCCCCTTGAAATTTGTCAAATAAATCAATAATTCTTGGAAGAGGATACCTATTCTTGATCGTGACCCTATTAAGTTGTCGGTAGTCAATACACATTTCTAAGAGACCCATCCTTCTTATTCACAAACAACACCGGTACACCCCAAGGTAAGTGGCTAGGCCTAACAAAACCCTTCTCCAACAAGTCCGTCAATTATTCTTTCAACTTCTTTAACTCTGTCGGAGCCATACGGTAAGAGGGAATAGAAATTGGTTGAGTGTCGAGTAGGAGGTCTATAGTAAAATCTATTTCTATTTTGGGAGGAACACCGGGAAGGTCATTTGGAAAGAAATCAAGGATCTCATTTTCAATCGGAACCAACTCTATGGGAAGGACTTTGGACTCCACATCCCTAATCCTCAAAGATGATAAAGACACCCCATAAAGATCAACTTATAGGCTTTAATGCAAGAGATAAACCTACCCTTGACCACTAAATTATGACTTTCTCACTCAAGGATCGGTTCATTTGGGAATTAATACTTGACTCTACGGGTTCTACAATAAATAGAGGCATAGTATGCATGCAACCAATCTATCACAAGAATGACATCAAAATCAACCATATCCAACTCAACAAGATCACAAGGCAATATTTTATGCAAGATGCAAATGGGACAATTTCTATAGACCTTTCTAGCAACAATAGATGCACCAATAGGAGTAGACAGCTCATATCACTCACACAATAATTTAGGCTTAACATATAACATTTTGGAAACAAAGGGAGTAACAAAAGAATGAGTAGCACTTGGATCAATTAATGCATACACATAAAAATCAAAGACTTTTAACATACTGGTAACGACATCGGGAACCTCATCAACCCCTTGCCACCCATGTAAAGTATAAAACTGATTGTGCCTTGGGGGACCGTCTTGTCGGCTATCTCTCCCCAAAGGAACCACATTAACATCTTGGGGATGAACCTCCTAACCCTTGTTATGATTTCGAGGGCAATCCATCACCTTATGCCCAACTTCCCCATAACCATAACAAGCATTAGTATCCTTGAAGCACGGGCCACCATGACCCCTACCACAGTTTGGACACCCACCATTAGGAACCACACCGCTAACACCTTAGGCCCTTGGAAAGTCATTGGCAACCCTCTTTTGAAATGTATGAGAAGACTCTTGGCCTTAGTGGAACCGGCCATCCTTTCAACTTTGGAATTTACTATCAAAATAGGCCCTCTTGGCATCATGACCCCTTATCTTCCTCAACTTCTCCTCCTCCATTTGTTCAGCATAAGTCATCAAACAGGACAAGTCCATGTCACTAATCAACATAGCGGACCGGCATTCCTCTCTCACCAAATCAGATACACCCATTACAAACATGTTCATTCTAGACCTTGGGTCGGCAACCAAGTGGGGAGCATATTTTGAAAGTTGGTTAAACTTGAGGAAATACTCCCTCACACTCATAGACCCTTGCCTAAAATTTATAAACTCCACCAATTTAGCTTCCCTAAGCTCAATAGGGAAGAACCGATTAAGAAAGGTAGCCTTAAACTCCTCCCAAAGAACCACATTGTTGACTCCTTTCTTCTTCTTCCATTGATTGTACCATATTTGTGCTACCCCTTTGAGTTGGTAGGACACCAACTCTGTATTACCTTTCGAACTAACACCCATGATAGCCAATACCTTGTAGACCTTATCAATGAACTCTTGAGGGTTCTCATCTACCTTATACCTATAGAATTTTTGGGGGAAAACCTTACTTTAAATCTATAGCATGACTTAGAACTTGAAGAAGGGAAACGTTTCCTAAAATGTCTCAGAGCCTCTTACTTATAGTTGTGGTGCACAACACAACCATGAATAAGACTCTAATCAATATGGTGTGTTGACTCCAAGGATCTAACAACCTAGTGCTTTGATACCAAGTTTGTCATGACCCAAGCCTAGGGCCTAGACGTGACATGATGCATGGGGAACCCGAAGGGACCCCAAGCAAGCCTCTTAACATATCATTACATATCATCGGTCACAGAAGCAATTGAACAACATAATAAGAGTAGAAATAAGGGAAAAGGATAAGGGAGTACTATCATATCATAATCACCAAAACAAAAGAGTCAAGGCTCAATATATAACATGTCCAACAATACTTCTACTACATAGATAATAGTGGGGGCCAACAAATAATCAGGCTCACCCTCATTGTCAATACATATATAAAAGAAGCGTAGTCTTAGAACGTAGCATGGGATCATAAGGATCGTCCCTGGGATGGAGGACTCACCAACAAGCTTGGGAGAAATTGTACTAGCCACGTGGAGAAAGATGCTCAAGTGGGCTCCGATTCCTACATGGTGGCATCATGTAGGCATAAAGTATGCGTTAGTATGTTAGAATGTACTAAGTATGTAGGATGCAATGCAACAAGAGATTAGTAACATAATTGAAATGCATAAGCATAGGCAATGAGTAGCATATAACAATATATCATGCATGGAAGATGCTTGTTGTAAATCATTCTTACATATAACATAATAATGTGTAAGGAGTGACCATTATTAGTAATATCTAAGGCCAACTACCTCTTTTGAGAGGTGAATAAGGTACGAACCCCTCATTTGGTTAATGAGGTACAAACCCCCCAACATTTGATGAGGTACAAACCCCCCAACATGATTGATGAGGTAAAAAACCCCCAATATGGTTATCAAGGTACAAACCCCTCTACATAGTTGCATAGGACTACCACATCCCGAGTGAGGCAATCGAGGTACAAACTCCTCAACATGGTTACCCGGGCCTACAACCTCTCGAGTGAGGCTTGGTCAATTCCCAACACTATAGAGATAATATCATATACAAACATTCTTCTCATTTTTATTTAGTCATTCAACTTATAAAATATGCATTGGACTTTCAATTCCTTAAGAAATCATAACCACACATTTTATCAAACACTTGGCGGGTGTATAGTGCTAGTGTAAAATCATGCAAATCAAGAGTGGGATTATGCTAGAAAATTTAGTGTAAAGCCATCAATACATACATGGTAACACCCTTAAATGATATACATCAAAATCCTTCATCAAATCTCACAATAGATCTTAGATTCGTAGCTCAAAACATGCTAAAACAATCACAATTTCATGAACCCCAACATAGTGTGCAATGAAATTTATAATAAGTACGACTCATGAGTAAGTCAACTTTAAGTCATGTAATTTTAGGAGAAAGGAAGCTTGGATATCATGGGTCAAAGGAACGCATAAAAGAAACCCATATATCTTAGTTTTGGAGAATTTCTTGAAGAAGATTTGAAATGGAGACTTGAAGCTTGAGTGAAATCCTTAAGATCCGAATGAGTTTTGGGACTTGTATTTAGTGTGAAATATTTGTCTAAGTGTTTGAATGAGTATTGGGGAATGTCTTTTGTGATATGAAGGTGAAATATGGCTAAGTATAGGTATTTTTATGCATAGGAAAAACATGTCAACATTAGTTGTTATAGCTAGTTATCAATTGCTAAATAGGCTTTCTGATTGGATTGAATTTGTAGGTGGAGGAGGGTGAAATATGGCTAAGGATAGGTATTTTCACACATAGGAATACATAAGCCCAAGACCCAAAAGCCTTAGACCGAGATAAAAATCTCTAGCACAAAATATATAGGTCCATATTTGGTCCACGACATGGACCTGTCGCTGAGGCAAAATCAACTCATGTTCATAACAGTTGTGTGTCGTGGAACTGTTGTATTGAATTTGAAGCTGAAGGGGTCTTCACACCTGAAGTAGAACATCCATTAGCAACCGCATACTTTGTACCTTGTTTCTACTGATGAAAGACCACATAAAGTATGAAGCCTAAACTATCACGGGAAGACCTACTTCCCTTACCCTAAAAGGCTAGTGACATTTGTGAAACATAATAAATCTAATTAGGTAAGGTTTTAAGTATTCATAATATATTTGTCATGTATTTCAAGATGTCTAAAATGTCTTGAATTTTGATAGATGAGGAGCCTCAGGGGCAGGCTTAAAATTAGCATCAATTGAGTTTCTTCCATTTCCTAGGTTCATGGAGGAATTATGAAACTCATGATGGTTGCCTTGCATGGATATATTCTGCTTATTGTCATCCATTATTTTGGTTCTATATACTATCATGCAACAAACTCCACCCTCTAGATATAATCTTAAGCATTTATCATGGTGATGAGCTACAGAACCCTCTGTAGTGTTTCTGTATTATTTCACCGCCCGCTAAAGTATCTGCAGAATGAACACCGTAAATATCCACTTCATCATAAGTCTTTTTCTCATGAGCAACATAAAGAATATGCTTACAGATGCTTTTAGATAAAGTGACAATCATTTCAACCTCAGTTTATCAGTATTATTGTGTTATTCAATTTATCATTATTATTTGTCTATTAGTATAATTTAGTTTGGAATATGAATTAGAACTGAGTGAATGCAGTGATAGATGCTCACCTATTAGTTCAGCTGACACCTTTAATAGAAATCCATGTTATTTATGTTGCTCATGAGAAGAAGGCTTATGGTGAACTGGATATTTACGATGTCTTTTCTATAGAGCATTGAGCTGATGATGAAATAATAAGGAAACACTAGTGAAGGTTTGCTCTAGCTTATCACACTGATAAAATCAAATATGTTGGGGACAGATGGGGTATTTACGATTATATCTAAAGCGTGGAGTTTGTTGTGTCATAGTTGATAGAAACAAAAGAATGATGGATGATAACACATGGAATGCATCCCTACATGGAGACGAACATAAATTTCATAATTCTTATATTAGCAACTCAATTTCAATCCCGCCCAAGTGGCTCCCCATCAATCAAAAGTTGAGATATGCTGGACATCTTGTAATACATACCAAATAGATTATGAATACTTAAAGCTTTACCTAATTAAATGTACCATGTTCCTCTAATGTCACTTGCCTTTTAGCGCAAGAGAGGTAGGTTTCCAATGAAAATTTAAGCTTCATCTTTTCTGTGGTCTTCCCGACAACAACATCAGGGTTCAAATTATCCTGTTAGTAATGGATTTTTTTACTTTAGGAATGAAGTTCCCTACAACTTCAAATTCCATACAATCTAGTTGTTCTAGCTTTAGCTTGACAGTTAAGAGTACATATTCAACTGGATCAAGTTTTTAAGAAAAGAAATACAAATTGTGTGTATGCAACTATAGTTGGTTCATACTTGAAGAGACCTTATGCAGAAGCAACTAAAAGTGCAATATTGACCCAAGATGCTTTTCTAATGAAAAGCAATTCGTTCTTAAACATTGATATTCCACATTTCTCAAAAGTCAAAATCTTGATAGCAGTATCTCTCTTTTCCGTGCTAATGTGAGTGGTTAATCATTATGCTTTGTAAAAACATGTCAACATTAGTTGTTATAGCTAGTTATCAATTGCTAAATAGGCTTTCTGATTGGATTGAATTTGTAGGTGGATGACACCAGTGCTAATAGAAAATACATGATGATCTTGCAAGACACTTTCGTGGATGCAATATGATCTATTATAATATATGTGATAATTGATTCTCTAGGCAAATATAGTGATCAATACGGAGGTCTCTAGTTGGGTGCCACTCTTGCCATCTGGAATTGCAATAGTTCCTGATTATTTTTGAGATTTTCTGCATCTAATAACTCCATTGAATTTTTTCAGAAGAAAGATATTAGCTTTAATAGTTGTTGATTGCAAGTGATGGTCAGATTTCAAGTATTTGTGTACAGATCTCCTACTATAGAGATTTCTATGAAATCAGTCAAAATAGTAAATGACTACATTTCTCGTACAATTCATGTATAAAGATTGCTCTCAAGTTGTAAGAGATACTCGAAGGCTTATTGATATTTTTTGAGTTAGTTTGTTTAACTTGTTTTGGGTTAGGAGAGAGGAGGAAGGGGATTAAATATATCTACCAAATATATTAAAAATACATATACATGTTAAGAACTATGTATAAGATTATCAAAAGGGGTTGGAGTCTAGAGAACTCTATTGAAGGTGATAGTTTGATATCAATTAGATATCTCTTTAGATTTAGATCTAGCTCTTTGTATCTATGTATGTCTTTTAGTTCAAAAGCTGATAGACTAATAAAGAGAGAAGAACTACTTAGTGAATTGGCAGCAGAGAAGGCTACTATTATGGCGAATAAGTTTAGGATAGAGATCATCAACAATCTTAATGAATAGAGCACAAGTGCTACTTCTAAAACTTCATCTAAGAAGGAAAAAAAGTAGAGAAGAAGAATCAAATTGTTCATGAAGTTATCAAAAATAATCTAAGAAAGGATAAAACTTATGATGCTATTGTGGGCTCCAAAATATTATCCGAGCAGAAAATGTGGCCTTTCTTTAGTACTTCATTTGATTTAGAACCAAAAGCCAAATCAATAACTTTTCCTGATCCTGACTTCAATAATTTTGATAGTGATAGAATGGAAAAATCTTTTGATGAGAATAAAGGCTAGGCTTCCTATAATTCTGATGATGGCATGTTGCTCTATAATGCTTTGATTCACAACATGATATCTAAAAATCCATTTAAACTGTGATTCAACTGGTCAAACAACTCAGAACTCTGCCTAATTAATTGGGTTTCTTATGGCTTTCTCAAGACCAGTGGAAATTTTAGGTAGGCAAGTAATAAATAAGTAAGATACTTAATTCTTGTTCCCATATGGTCAAGTGGGTGAAAGGGTTTGGAGATGTTATCCAAATCTCCCCCAAAAAGAGGGATGCTTGGGCTCTGTGCAGGCTTTGTATCCTAAAAGAATGCACTGACTCTAAATAAGATAATATACAACTTTGATATAGTGGAAATGCTTGGCAAATACATGAAAAAGAAGGTGTCATAGTTGATCCATTCGTCAAAATAGTTACTATCACATCGATATTACATCAGCAATACCCTAAATATTTTCATATTTCAAGTGAAGAGATATGTCACTTCTCTCTTTTGATACATTCATATTTTCTCACTAGTTAAGAAACACAAAATTCTTCCATAGGTTGCTGTAAGTTAGATCATCATGAGGATTTGATCTTCTATATTTAAGATTTACATAACTTGGTTAGATCCAGAGTTGCTTAATGAAGATGAAACCAAATGGCTTTCTGAGGGTTTTCAAGCTTCTTGTGGTAGTTTCAGACTAGGGAACTCATAATACATTGAAAATCATCATGTGTTCTCACATATAGTATGCCTAATAAATTGAAATAACAATAATGCAATAAAGATATTTCCACGGAAAGGAGAAACATGGGCAAGGGAAATAAAGATATTTCCAATTCTCTCATTTGAGTGAAATATCTTTTATTGCATCGCATTGTTTCGCCTTATTAGATATGCGAAATGTGAGAATATATGAGGATCTTCAATGTATTTTGAGCTTCCTAGTTTGAACCTACCACAAGAAGTTTTAAGGCCCTCAGAAATCCATTTGGTTTCATTTTCATTCAATAGCTTCGACTCTAACCAAGTTATGTGCAACTTTAATGCATGAGATGAAATCTTTCTAATGATCTAACTTATAGCAACCAGTGGGAGCATTTGGTTCTTCATGACAAGTGATAAAAAAAGGTATATGAATAGAGATATGAAACATCTCTTCCATTGGAATATGAAAATATTTAAGGTACTTCTGATGGAGTATCAATATGACACCAACTATTCTGACTAATGGATCAATTGTGACACCTTCCCTCTCAATGTAGTTGCTGAGAATTTCCACCATATCAAAGTTATATATCATGTTATTTAGAGTCGAGGCATTCTTTTAGGATACAATGTCTGTATAGGGTCCAATCATCCCTCTTTCAAGGGAAGATTTGGATAACATCTCCATCTCCTTTGAAACGCACCAAATAAATGTGCTTTGGAGTGCCCATAATCATAATTTTCATATATCTCAAAATTCGTGCATGGTATCAAAACTTTGACTTCATATTATTAATTAGGGGGTAAAATTGAGTTGGGGATGGGTATAACCGGATTTTAGATGACCCATAGCAAAAAATAATTTTCGTTAATTTCTAATTTTCAAAGAGCATTCGCGCCCTAGACACGATGCGCTAGGGGCGCGGAGCAGTGTTACTTTCTCCATTGCATTTTATCCGCGATGTGGACCAAATGTGGACCAGTACAACATTTTCTTTAGTTTTTCTTATGCGCCCAAGGATATTGGGGCTACAGCCCATGCTCACTTAAGCGTGAAATTACTCATACTTAGCCATTTTTCAACTCTATATCACTCAAAAGCCTCACAAAAACCTCTCCAAGACTTAACCAAATATCTCATTCAAAATTCAAGGATTTCAAGATTAACCTTGGAACTCAAAGATCCACTTCAAGCTCTAAGTTTCCTTCAAGCTCATCTCAAGAAAACCCAAGTTTGAGGTATGTAGGTTTCATCCATTTAGTCCTTTCACCCATGGAGCCCAATCTTCCTTTTTATAAAAATTGCATGATTTCAAGTTGTATTACGTATGCATATCTCTTATTATGAAATACGAGCATGAATTATGTTGGGGTTTCATCAAAGTATTGTTGATTACGCATGAGCATCTATTTTAAGCATACACTATGAGTTGATCTTTGTCTATTAAAAGTATGCATATTTTGAGCTATGACACTATGCTCTATTATGAGTTTTGATGATGGATTTCAAGGTACCCTACATGAGGGTTTTACTACATGTTGGTGGGTTGATTTGCATTACATTTTCTCATTTTCATTTACTCTTGAATTGCATAATTTTGAACAAGTATCATGAACCCACCATGTGTTTGATAAAATGTCAAGTCAAGAATTCTCAAGTTATTGATGATCAATTTCATGGTTGAAAAGTTAAGTGACTATATAATAATTAAGGGCTTTCAAGTACGTATTGAAATAATGAAAATTATCTATGATTTTACAAGTTACAAGTTAAGCCCTATTTCACAATTTTTACCTCTTGTGAGCTATTCATATTATAGCAAGCATTCAGGTATGATTATGATCTACTCTCGTGTTTCAAGTTAGGCTTACTAATAGAGGTCAAGCATGTTTTAAGAGCTGCCCCAGTCATATTTCATGTTTCTTACGAGTTATACAAGTTATGATGATTTCAATATTCCATGGGATTTAACTTAGCAACGATTGAGGCTTAAGATGAGGGCTCGACTCAAGGGGTCCTTACATAAAGTCTTTTGTCTCTAAACTATGTGCCACTATAGGATTATGCTTATTACCCTTGCTATACTAGTTGATCCATCTAGTTCATGTTATCATATTTGGTTTGCCTTGGCAAGTAGACCACACCTAGTCAGGGGGTGTCATGCCCGTCCAGCTGACCAAGGGGATGTCATGCCTTAGATCTCAATTTTCAGCGACTTAGTCTATGTCGGTTAAGGAATCCTCCTACACATGTATTATGTACTATGCAAGTTGTATGATTTACAAGTGTGTTTTACTTCAATCATTGACCACGCATGCCATATTAAGATTATACTTATCCTTTACCTATGATTATGCATTTTGACTATATTGGCTTATGTCATGTTGAATTGCATCCTACATACTTAGTTCATTCAAATTTACTAATGCATACTTTATGCCTACATGATATTATCTTGTAGGGACCGGAGCTCCATTTGACCATCCTCCACTACGTGGCTAGTGTGATCCTTTGAAGCAAGCTTTGGTGAGTCCTCAAGTTCGAGGACACTATCTATATTACTCTTGCTATTTTGAGACTTCTTTATATTGAACACATGTTACTATGAGGGTGAGCGCGGAAAGTGTCTTGGCCCCCACTCCATTCCATGATAGAGGTGTTGTTGGATAATATGGTGTACTTATGCTATGAGCTTGAGTCTTTCATACTTTCATGATTATCAAAGACTTTACCTTAGTCTCTCTTTCCTTTTGATTATATCTCTTATTGTTGCTTAATTTGCTTCCGCGACCAAGGATGTGTGATTGATATGCTAAGAGGCTTGTTTGGGGTCCCTTCAGGTTCTCCATTCGCCATGTCATGTCTAATACTTTGCTTCCGCTACCAATGATGTGTAAATGATATACTAAGAGGCTTGTTTGGAATCCCATTCGCCGTGTCATGTCTAGGCCCTAGGCTTGGATCGTGACAAACTTGATATCAGAGTACTAGGTTGTTAATAGTCCTCGAAATCTAACACACTGCATTGATTAGAGTCCTATTCATTATTGTGAAGCATGCCATAATTATGAAGGTAAGGCTATGAGGCGTTTTAGGAAATGTTTCACTTCTTTATGGTCTATATCGTGCTTTAGAGGTAAGTATAAGGTTTTTCCCCTAATGAATGCTCTATTCTCTTCTAGATCATGCTGATTCCAAGATGTAGACTAAGGAGAGCCCGTACATCTGAGGAGCAACCAGCCCCTCCCGCTCCTCAAGCTACTCAAGAAGGAGGGTATTCCGATATGAGTTCCAAGATGCTATTATGATTTTGGCTTATGATATGACCAACCAAATTAACCAAGGGGCCCAAGCCCCTCATGCTCCCACTCTGGCTTTAAAGGTGAGGGATTCACAAGAATGAACCCACCAGAGTTCCATGGATCTAAGATGGATGAGGATCCTCAATAGTTCATAGATGAGGTGTAGAAGGTGCTATCAATCAGTAGGGTCAATTAAGAGGAAAAGGCAGAGTTGGCGGCCTACCAACACAAAGAGGTGGCCCAAATTTTATTTACTTAATGGAAGTTAGAGAAAGGGAATGATAATGCTATCCCTTGGGATGAGTTCAAAGTCGCATTCCTTAATCAGTTCTTTCTAATCGAGTGAAGGGAAGCTAAGATGATGGAGTTTATGAACCTTAAGTAAAGTTTCATCAGTGTGAGGGAGTATGCCCTCAAGTTCAACAAGATCTCCAAGTATGCTTCATAATTGGTTGTTGAACCTTGATCAAGGATGAAGAAATTTATGTCAGGAGTTTCTAAATTGGTTTAATGAGGAGTGTTGTACTGCCATGCTAGTGAGCGATATTTATTTATCTTGGCTCATGACTTGCTGAGCAACTAGAGGGGGAAAGCTTAGAAAAAGAAGAAGTGTGAGTCCTAGAGAGCTCATTTTGAAGGTGGTTTCCAAGGTTCCAAGGGTGGCCAGTTTCCTTAAGGCGACAAGTTCCAAGGCCAAGTATCTAATGCTCCTAACAAGTGGTTTGCCGATGATAGGGAGAACAACCTAAGATTCCGTGGTAATAGAGTAATGACAAATCCTAGATGCCCAAGGTGTGAAAAGAATCATAGCAGTGCATGTTTGAGAAATTCTAGGTCTTGCTTTGGTTGTGGTGTATTGGGCCACAAAGTAGTTGATTGTGCACATGCTCAGAACAAACATAGAGATGGTCATCCACAAGGGCCAAGGTGTTAATGCAGGTCCTAGGGCAAAGAGAGGCCAATAAAGGGTACGCCAAGGCAAAGTAGATGCTATACTCATCAAGGAAGACAAGGGGTGGATAAGGTGCCCGATGTCATCACTGGCATTTTAATAGTTTTTTATTTTGATATGTATGCATTGATAGACCTGGTTGTAACTCTTTTATTACTCTTTTTATTGCCAAAAAGCTTTATGTGTCCTGAATTGTTGAGTGCACCTTATGAAATATCTTCTCCCATTGGAGAGTCCATTGTTGCTAAAAGAGTCCATAAAAATTATCCCGTGTTCATATTGCATAAAGTCTTACCTTGTGATTTTGTTGAATTAGATATGGTGGATTTTGATGTCATTCTTGGGATGGATTAGTTACATGCATATTATGATTCTATTCATTATAGAACTCGTAGGGTGAAATTCCAATTCCCTAATGAGCCCGTCCTTGAGTAGGAAAGTTGTAATGTGGTGGTCAAGAGTAAATTCATTTCTTGTCTTAAAGCCCAAAAGTTGATTCCTAAGGGTTGCCTTTATCATCTTGTGAGGGTTAGGGATGTGGAGTCTTAAGTCCTTCCTATTGAGTCAATTCTGGTGGTCAATGAGTTTCTTGATGTCTTTCCCGATGAGCTTTCTAGTGTTCCTCCCGAAAGAAAAATAGACTTTTGTGTAAATCTCCTTCCTGATACTCAATCCATTTTCATTCCCCCTTACCATATGGCCCCTATAGAATTGAAGGAGTTAAAGGATCAATTGAGGGATTTTTCGAAGAAGGGTTTCATAAGACCTAGTATGTCCCTTGGGGTGCACCGGTGATGTTTGTGAAGAAAAAGGATGGTTCCCTTAGAATGTACATTGATTATCGGCAACTTAATAGAGTCACCATAAAGAACAAGTACCCTTTAACAAGGATTGATGACCTTTTTGATCAACTTCAAGGGGCTAGTCACATTTCTAAGATTGAACTTCGGTCTGGATATCACCAAGTGAAAGTGAGGTAGTCTGATATTCCCAAGATGGCTTTTTGGACTAGGTATGGGCACTTTGAGTTTGTGGTTATGTCCTTTTGTTTGAATAATGCATCGGCTATATTTATGGATCTCATAAATAATGTTTTTAAACCCTACCTTGACATATTTGTGGTGGTTTTTATTGATGATATCCTGATTTATTCCTATAGTTAGGAGAAACATGTGAATCACTTGAGGGTGTTATTTCAAATCTTGAGGAATGAGAGGTTTGCAAAATATGAAAATCATGAGTTTTGGTTGAAAAAGGTTGCATTTGTGGGGTTCATGCTGATGTGTTTATCGACCACACGAGTCTCCAATATATGTTCATCCAAAAAGATCTTAACCTGAGACATAGAAGGTGGTTAGAGCTCCTTAAAGATTATGATATAAGTGTGCATTATCATCCCCATAAAGCTAATGTTGTGGTCGATATTGTAAGTAGAGTCTCTATAGGTAGCCTAGCTCATGTTGATGTTGGTGGCAAGGAGATGGCTAGAGAAGTTCACCGGTTGGCTAGATTAGGTATTAGGTTGGATGAACTTGATAATGGTGGTGTAGTGGTTGTTGATGGTTCTAAATCTTCCTTGACTGAGGAGGTAAAGGAAAAATAAGATTATGACCCCACCTTGCTAGAGTTGAAGGCCTTGGTAAAGTGGAGGTTTTCTCCCTAGGGGGAGACGGTGCCTTTAGGTACCAAGGTAGATTGTGTGTACCAAATATGGATGACTTGAAAGAATTGATCTTGAAGAAGGCCTATAATTCATCCAATTCCATTCACCCCGATTCTACAAAGATGTATAGAGACTTGAGGGAGGTGTATTAGTGGGGTGGCATGAAGAGGGATATTGCCAAGTTCATATCCAGATGTCACAATTGCCAACAAGTGAAAGCCGAACATCAAAGGTTGGGTGGCCTTGCCCAAGACATAGAATTTCCTACTTGGAAGTGGGAAGAAATCAACATAGATTTTGTAGTTGGGTTGCCTAAGACTAGGAAATATTTTGACTCTATTTGGGTTGTTGTGGATAGAATGACAAAGTCGACTCACTTTCTATTGGTCAAAACCACTTATAGTGCCGAAGATTATACCAAGTTATATATATATGAGTTGGTTAGATTGCATTGGGTGCCCTTGTCTATCATTTTGGATTGTGGTGCTCAATTCACTTCTCACTTTTGGAGGTCCTTCCAGAGAGGTCTTCGTACCAAGGTTAAGCTTAGCACGGCAT
Source organism: Solanum virginianum (assembly GCA_000787875.1). Lineage (NCBI taxonomy): Eukaryota > Viridiplantae > Streptophyta > Magnoliopsida > Solanales > Solanaceae > Solanum > Solanum virginianum. Next base: position 63,767 of record DF358456.1, read on the forward strand.
TTCATCCTCAAACAGATGGTCAAGCCGAGAGGACTATCCAAACTCATGTCGATATGCTACAGCTTGTATTTTGGACTTTAAGAGTAGTTGGGATGAACATCTTCCACTTATTGAGTTTGCTTACAATAATAGCTACCACTCAAGAATTGGTATGTCTCCCTTTGAAGCTATAGATGGTAGGCATTGTAGATCCCCAGTCAGGTAGTTTGAAGTAGGGCAGTTGACTTTACTAGGTTCGTATTCGATCATGGAAGCCTTGGAGAAGGTGAGGTTGATAAGGGAGAGATTGAAAATATCCTAAAGTAGACAAAAGTCCTCCGAATGTGAGGAGAAGTGATCTTGAGTTTAAGATTGGTGATTGGGTTTACTTAAAAGTCTAATCCATGAAGGATATGGTCTGATTTAGTAAGAAAGGGAAATTAAGCCTAAGATTTTTAGGTCCTTATTAAGTTTTGAGGAGAGTGGGTAAGGTTGCATATGAGTTGGAGTTGCCTATGCAGATGAATATGGTTCATACGGTATTCTATGTATACATGTGGAGAAAGTGTGTAGGTGAGCCAAGTGCTATAGTGCCCTTAGAGGTTGTGGGTGTTATAGAGGATAATTTGACCTATGAGGAGGTCTCAGTGGAAATTTTGGATAGACGAGTGAAGCGGTTGAGAAACAAAGATGTAGCTTCCGTCAAGGTCCTTTGGAGGAACCAATGAGTTGAAAGTGCCACATGGTAAGCCTAGGTGTACATGAGAAAGTGATATCCATATCTCTTGCACTCTACTCAATTGAAGGTACTAATTTAAGCCCCCTATATAATTTTAAGTCTTAAGTTTCAGCCCTCATGTCATTTTGCTAGATGCATCCATGTTCATGGTAACAAGTTTATGATGATTTTTGACATTCATTTTGAGACTTTTTGAAAATGATGTTTAAATGCATTTGTTGTATTCATGTCAGGCTAAAATCTTTATGATTACTTCTCTTATGCATGTTTCTTAACATTGAGGGATAAATTTTCCCAAGGGGGAGATATTGAAACGCCCCAAAAAAATGTGCTTCAGAATGCCCATAATCATAATTTTCATATATCTCAAAATCCATGCGTGATATCAAAAATCCAACTTCATATTCTCCATCAGGGGGAAAAATTAAATGGGAAATAGGTATAACCCAAATTTTAGAGGACCAATAGCAAAAAATAACTATCGCTAATTTATGAATTCCAGAGAGCATCCACGCCCTAGTCGCGACGCGCCAGGGCCGCAGAGCAGTACAATGTTCTCCTTCGCGTCAGGTTCGCACCAGCACAAAAATATCCTTAATTTTCTTATATGCATCCAAGAGCATTGAGGTCATAGCCCCATGCCCACTAAAAAGTGAAATCACCTATACTTAACCATTTTATAACTCTATATCACTCAAAACCCTCACAAAAACCTCTCCAAGACTAAACCAAAAATCTCATACCAAATTCAAGGATTTCAAGCTTAACCTTCGAACTCAAGGATTCACTTCAAGCTATAAGTTTCCTTCAAGCTCATATCAAGAAAACCAAAATTTGAGGTATGTGGATTTCATCCATTAGGTCCTTTCACCCATAAAGCCCAATCTTCCTTTTCAAAAAAATTGCATAATTTCAAGTTGTATTACTTATGGGTATCTCTTATTATGAAATATGAGCATGAATAATGTTGGGGTTTAATCAAAGTATTGTTGATTATGCATAAGTAACTATTTTAAGCTTACACTATGAGTTAATCTTTGTCTATTGAGACTATGCATGGAAAAGACAAGTAACTATATAATAGTTAAGGGCTTTCAAGTACGTATTGAAATAATGAAAATTATCTATGATTTTACAAGTTACAAGTTAAGCCCTATTTCATGATTTTTACCTCTTGTGAGTTGTTCATTTTAAAGCAATGTTTATGTATGATTATGATCTAATATCATGTTTCAACTTAGGCTCACTAATAGAGGTCAAGCATGTTTCAAGAGATACTCCAGTCATGTTTCATACGAGTTATATAAGTTATGATTATTTCAAGTATTCCGCAGAATTTGACTTAGCAACAATTGAGGCTTAAGATGGGGGCTCGACTCAAGGGGTCCTTATATAAAGTCTTTTGTCTCTCAACTATATGCCACCATAGGATTATGATTATTACCCTTGCTATAATAGTGGATCCATTTAGTTCATGTTATCATGTTTGGTATGACTTGGAAAGTAGACCACACCTAGCCGGGGGGTGTCATGCCTATCTACCTGACTGAGGGGGTGTCATGCCTTGGATTCTAAGTTGTAACCACTTGGTCTATGTTAGTTATGGTCTCCTCACAGACATGTATTATGTACTATACAAGTTGTATGATTTACAAGTGTGTTTTACTTCAAGCATTGACCATGCATGCCATATTGAGATTATACTTATCTATTGCCTATGATTATGCATTTTGACTATATTAGCTTATGTCTTGTTGCATTGCATCCTGCATACTTAGTACATTCAAATGTACTAACGCACACTTCATGCCCACATGATATTATCTTGTAGGCACCGGAGATCCATTTGACCATCCTCCTCCACGTGGCTAGTGTGATCCTTTAAAACAAGCTTTGGTGAGTCCTCGAGTCTGAGGACACTATATATATTACTCTTGCTATTTTGAGAATTCTTTATGTTGAAACAAATATTGCTATGAGGGTGAGCCCGAAAAGTGTCTTGGCCCCCGCTCCATTGCATGTTAGAGGTATTGTTCGATAATATGGTGTACTTATTCTATGAGCTTGACTCTTTCGTGCTTTCATGATTATCAAAGACTTTATCTTAGTCCTGCTTCCCTTTTTATTATATCTCTTGCTGTTTAATTTTTTTACCCTATCAAGGATGTGTGATTGATATGCTAACAGGCTTGTTTGGGGTCCCTTCGGGTTCCCCATTTGCTCTGTCACGTCTAGGCCCTAGGCTTGGGTCGTGACACCCTTTCATGCACTTGACTTTTTGAGAACAAGAATGAAGTATCTTATTGATTTTTTATTTGCCTATCTTAAAATTTCCACTAATCTTGAGGAAACCATAACCAACCAAATTAATTGGGTTGAGTATCAAGTTGTTTGTGGAGTTCAACCAATTGAATCATACTTTAAATGGATTTTTAGATATCATATTGTTAATAAAAGTATTATAGTGCAGAATACAATCATTAGAATCATAGAAACCCTAGCCTTAATTCTCATCAAAAGATTTTTGCATTCCATCCTAGTAAAATTTATGGGAGTTAGGATCAAGAAAAGTCATTGATTTAGTTGTTGTTTCTAAATCAAATGAAGTACCAAGGACTGGGATAGATGATCATACCAAACAACTAGATGTTACCACTAGTTATGATCACTTAGCATGTTGTGAGTCGCATTCTCTACTAAAGGTGGAGCTGTTTCCCACCTTTGATAGTTGGACCATGGATATCTTTCCAAACAGGAGGCTGAGGCTTCCTCCTATTCCTTCTCTTTTGCTTCTTCTCCTAACATTCTTCTTCAACGTCACCCTCATCAACCTTATTCCAACATTTAAGAAGCTCATTTCCTAACTTCATATAGTTGGAGCAATATTTAGGACACCAATCATAATCCATTGATTGTTGAAACTCACCATAAAGGGTTAGAATATCAATGCTATTTGGCAAGAGTTGAGCCACATCAACCTCCACTAAGGCCCTTGCATAGGAGATTCTTATAATGTTAGTTGTGATGTTATCGTTAGTATGGGAGAAAAATAGGTGAATTGTATTCGATTTGGATGGATTGAGCCAAAATGGGTTGAATTATAATCCATCCGTATAAAATTTGAGTAAATATGGATCTGGTCGAATAAGGTATGGGTAAAATAGTTCTAACCCATTTAAAACCCCTCAGTGTTTCTAGTTTTCTTGTGTAAGTGAATTTGGGAAACCAAAATGAACATAAATGTTGTCACTTTCGTGACTTAATTTTTTCTTTTTTGATATTACAATGTTAAATTAATTGACTTTAACTCACATTATTCAATATGTCTCCGAAATAAAAAAAAAAAACATAGTTTATGAACTAATCATGTTATAATTCTTAAATACATAAAGAGCAGTACAAGCTCTGCAAACTATAATGCATAAATATATAAAGAGCAGTACAAGCTCTGCAAACTATTTTTGTTAAATTATCCTTGAATTGAGATTCGGTAAATACAATAAGCAAAACTCAATTTTTTTGCAACCCAAATAAGGTCTAAAGCTTCTCGGCAATGCCCAAAACATGAGAAACTCACTGAAATTCCATCAACTTTGAAGAATGATTTAATGCCCATCTTGCCAGAAGAACTCATCGAAGTAATTCTTGTATTATAATATGATAATCTCGAAGTACAAAAACACAATTCCAAAAAAATAAACTTAGCTACAATAGAGGTAGACAAATAAAATTCCATGACTGAAACAAGAAAACAAGAATCTACAACATTTGTTCCTCGATCTACAGTAGTGCAGCGGCTAGCAGTTAGACCCCTTTCTATACCAATTCATCACCTGAAAGTTCCCCTTTCTCTAGGAGGTTAATGATCTGCTCTAATTCACCTAGGATTTGCTTCTACTCTAGCTATGCACCTACTTTTCTGAATCTCCAAACACAACATACTGGGTAGTTGTTGAATCATCAGAAAATGGACAAAGTTGAAGATCACATATCATGAATTGATACCAACATAAAAATGAATTATCTAATGTCAAGTCTAGAGTACAACTCCAAAGGCTTCTATAATAATCTATGACTACCAGACAAACCATCTAAAGATTTCCAATACAAATTGGTGCATTCTTTCACCTCATCAAAGACCACCAGTTAACAACATAGCAAGCATTGTAACCTTAGTTCAGCTATAAAAGATATTTAACAACAAAGCAGGTATGATCAATCAATTCACATATAAAGATGTAACCTTACTGATGTTTGTTGTTGCACTAAGGTATGATCAGTTTTTTGCACAATCTTAAAGTTTGTTGCACTTACACACAAGGTATGATCAATTTGAACTAACTGAGTCCTAATTATTTTCTTTGTAATAGTATTAAAGAAATGAATGTATGTCCAAGATATCATATGTCGGGATAATCGTTCATCCATCCAAGATTATTAGCCGGTCAAGATTCAGACAAAACTGTAATCAGAACATGAACCAGGTGAGTAAGAAAGCACATATAGCCAATATTTAGGAAACGAATGTTTCTATTGATCTTTAATGCCTCTATTGTGACTAAATATTGACTATATCTGCATTTTTACTCACCTGGTTCAAGTTCTGATCACAAAAAGATTTTTGCATTCCATCCTA
>DF358456.1:69130-79207 GCA_000787875.1 Solanum virginianum
AAATCTGCATTTTTACTCACCTGGTTCAAGTTCTGATCACAGTTTTGACTAAATCTTGATGGCCTAATAATCTTGGATAGATGAACGATTATCCCAACTTATGATGTCTTGGCCATGTATTCATTTCCCTAATACTATTACTAAGAAAATAATGAGGACTCACTTGGTTCAAACTGATGATACCCTGTGTGTAAGTGCAACAAACATTAAGATTGTGAAACAAACTGATCATACCTTAGTGTAACAACAAACTTAAGTAAGGTTATAATGCCTTTATATGTGAATTGGTTGATCATACACCTGCTATGTTGTTACACATCTTTTTAGCTAATAAACTAAGGTTACAATGCTTGCTATGTTGTTAACTGATGGTCTTTGATGAGGTGAAAGAATGCACCAATTTATATTAAAAATCTTTAGATGGTGTGTGTGGTAGTCATAGATTATTATGTTGGTTTTTTGTTGTGTTTAAATATTCTTATGTTGGATGTTATTTTTACTTATATTTTGGATGTTAATTTTTGTTGTTTTTAATTGATGCATGTATATATTTCTATATTATCGTGTTTTGTTTTTGTTCTTGTCTTTACTTTGAGGATAAAGTATCATGTTTTGGTGGGGTAATATTTTTTTGGGTTTTAATGGATGTATGTATATATTTTTGTGGTATCGTGTCTTGTTTTTGTTCTCATTTTTACTTTGAGGACAAAGTATCCTATTTTGGTGGGCTGTGAAAGTTATGGATTAAAGTGAAGTCTGAGTAGCCTCAAGTCTATAACTTCCCTTATTTTTGATCCCAAGGTTTTCTTGCCGTGTTTTTTTTTTCCTTTTGGATGTTTACTTTTCTGTTGAACGAGCATATTTAGGTAGTGTAAATAATGGGTAAATTCATAGTAGTGTTATCTATTGGCATATACATAGTTTTTAGATTTGTTTTTAATGTTTTAATGACAACTTGGGTACCCTCAAAATTTTTGAGGTTGTGATTATTGATGCATTCATACATTTTTGAGTATCTGACAATGTTTGTTCTAATATTGAGAAGGTAAGCTGAGACTGAAAGCATGACAATATTGAGAAGGTAAGCTGAAAATAAAAGCATCATATGGGTTTATAATTGATTGTCGATGCAATTGCCATGTGTGTTGTGAGCTTATTTTGCTGCATTCATGCATCTTGTATGGACCCAGAACTTGCATTGTTACTCTAAAGTTGGTTTGGTGATGTGGTAGATATGGAAATGATCTTAGACCCTTGTTCTTTGAGTGAACCCACTTTTAGCCTAAGTGAACCACCAATTGAGTGAGTGAATCCCTTGTTCCAAACTTTTGAGCTTCTCATGCACTCATTCTTTTTTGACACTCTATTGTCTTAACCTTATTTGATGAAATACCTTGATATTGGCCTGGTCTATCCTTGAACATGTGAACCCTGAGGGTGGCTGCAGTTGGTGGCCCTGGTTTGAGGCATAGATATTATGTACTTCACCTGAAGCTAAAAGCCTAAGTTGAGGGTGGCCCTTATTGTGGTAAAGTAATAATAATAAGGTGATTAGTTGGGAAATCAAGAAAGAAATAAAAAAAGGTATAAACCAAGTGAAGACAGAGAAAAGAAAAGTGCCTTGAATTGAGAAAAAGTAGCAAAATGAGTTTGAAATCGAGGTCCAGCTGAAAAAAGAGAAAGAAAGCACTTAAGAAAAGTTCAAAACAGGAGAATAAGGATGGAGTAATTAAAAAGGTTTGGATTATGAAAGTAAAAAGTGTTGGTAAACAAGGTTCAAGGATAGCTTTTAGTCACTATTTACCCAAAATACCACACCAAAGCACCCTGAGCCTATGTTACAAGCCTATAAGTCCTAAAGTGATACAACTCCACTTTACCACAAAGCTAAAAGATGAGTATAGAGGCAAGCCTATGGTGTTAGTCAGTATGTATTGAATTTCAATTGTGAGAGTGAGAATACTTCCTTAGTCCCTGAATTCTAAATGCTTTTGAGTGAGTATGAGGGACTTCTTTCCAGTGAGGGCATTTGTACTACTTGAGTAGCATATGACTATACCAATGATTGTGGATGGTTGATGCTCCTTAACTTATGATAGCTGGATTGCCAGGTCTCTCATTATGTTCTTGTTTGTTTAATAATTTTGTAATCCTATTTTGAAAATAGTAGTTGGGTGCCCCAATCAAAGGAGTTGTTGTATATGCCATTAGTATAGTTTCTATGTATTTCTCTTTATCTGCATAGATTGAGTCATCGCTTGAGGACAAGCAATAATTCTAAGTTGAGGGTGTTGAGCTGTCAAAATACGCACATTTAGTTCCTGAAACAAGGGATTTTGTGAGTTCTTAAAGCGACTTTTTAGTGTTTTGATGTGTTTTTTTGTTTATCTTGCAAAAAAGTTAGCTTGACATGATTTTGAAGAAAATTTGCGGATTTTGCTAAAGCATACGCCTTACGAGCCCACCTATGAGTCATAGCTTAAGCGACGAGTCGTAGGGTGGTGTTGTAGCAAGAATGAGAGACTAAAATTCAAAAATCTGCTAAGTGGAGGTCACCCCTACGAGGCTATCATACAAGTCGTAAGTCACACTATGACTCATATAGGTAGACTCGTAGCAATAATCATAGAGCCAAAATGTTGGACTGAAAAACTGAAGACCAAGACTACGAGACCAACAAATGAGTCGTAGCTCAAGCAATAACTCATACCTATGGGTTGTACCGTGTAGTCCAAGATGCTAAGAACCTGATACGATACCCTGACTACGACTCATAGGTCACCCTATGAGTCGTATCTGCGTAACTTATCAGCTGCCAGCTGTCTTTTCTATGTAAATTCTAGGATTGTTTTGTAAATACTATATATAGTCTAAGTTAGATTTTTAGAGATAGTTCGACCAGGAGACAATCAAGAATTACAGTTTGAATCTTTTCTTAGTTTTTATAGTAGTTTATTGTTCTCTCTTAGAAAACCAATTTTTGGGATTGCAAATCTTGCCTTGTACTCTTTGTTGACCAATCAAGCTTGTTGCTTTGCAACTTGTAGTGCCTATTCTCTTCATTGTTGTTGGTAAAGCTCTCAACTATGCCTATCATATGTATTTTTATGTGTTTTTCCTTAGCTATAAGTAGCTAAGTACCCACAACTTGGGGTTGTGGGAACTATGGGTAGTTGACTTAAAATAACCTAGATTTATTGCATATCTATAATTGGGGTTTTGCATGTATTGTTTGTTTCCCTTCATTTTTATTGTTGCTTGGTGGTGGCCAACACCAAACCCTGCCTAATATCATGATCCCGACCAAGGTAGTGACGAATAGGAAGAGGGAAATAGATGATAGAATTCGATTGATGTGCTCTCGTTTAATCAACCAAGCTTGACTAAGGGGAGGTTGACTGGGACAATAGGTAATGGTTAGTTGGTACGCCATGGTTGCCGACTAAGCGCCATAGTGAAATTCGACCTTTACTTTCACAAGAGGGCTGAAAGAACCTAAGTTTCCATCCTACATGCAAATCATCATTTGTAATTATGTTATCTAGGGTAATCGAGTCGACGAACCATGGGGAACACAATTCTCAAGTTGTCCCCAAAATTGAGTGTTTCCTTGAGTTAAAGTTAGTAGTGGTTTTATCTTGTTTTTGAATCACAAAAAGAACCCCCCCCCCTAATTTAGAGATTGTAGTCATAAATACTAGAAATGATTAGTGGTGAAGTCTTATAATCAAGTTTTGTATTTCTTGTAGATTCGACCCTAACCTCGATTAGGTTAATTGCTGACAACGACCGCCTTCTTATTGGAGCGTGAACATCAGTCAACGTTCACCAAGCCCTTTGGTTAAAGGTGAGAGGTGAATTTTACTATACAATTTGGCCCATCTCTATAGTATGCATTACTAACCATTAACTATCAGCCCCAGTACAACCTCCCCTTGGCTCAGTTTGGTCGAGTAGATGAGAACACATCAATCAAATCTTATTAATTAATCTCTTTTTCTATTCATTACTACCTTAGTTTAGTCAGTAATACTGGGCGGGTTGTAATCTTAGACACCATTAGAAAATATGCAAAATGAAGAAATTTAATTAATAGATGTATCTAGACCTTCCAAGAATTATAAATTATTTGATTTTACTTTGTTAGTTCTTCATGGTTCCCACAACCCTAGTTGTGGATTTAGCTCCTCATACTATGTATACATGTAGAAATTATGAAATGGGAAGATATAATTAGACACTTACACAATAGATTCAAGAATAAGCAATCCAATTTCAATAAGAATCACAACCTTTAAGATTAAATTCAACCGTAAGTGTTCTCAAAGACTTTCTTACAATTTTCTGCAATTTTCCCCAAAATCATGGGCAACCTGTAATCCTACAAAGATAAACACAAAAATACATAAAACCTACTAACATCGCATTGAGAACACATAAAAATCAATCTTTTAAGCATCAAAAGTGTTGTATTTTGGCAGTATATTAGTTAGTAATGTCACACTATAGGGACGAATCAAATCAAGTATTGAAATTTATGTCTCACCTGCATTAAAGGGTTTGGCAAACTTAACTTATTGTTCTACATCAACACGCTAAAAACGAATATGATTATCTAGTAATACGAAGTTAATTAATCATGGAGAATACAATACCGTAGTTACTCTTCTTACAGTTTTCACAAACTTGTCTTTGTTTAGGATTTCTTTCTACGATCTTATAAACCCCCCTTTCGAGAGATAAGTAGGTAAATTAACTCGAATTATTTCAAATTAATCTAAGTCTACCATATTTCCTGTGGGTTCAACCCTAACCTTAGTTAGGTTATGTAGCTTGGCAATGACTGCTTTAACCTTCCAAAAGGAGGTGTAGCTTGGGTGATATAAAGATTCTGGCGCCGTTGATGAGGAACACGGCTAGACTTGTTTAATTTAAGTTGTTCAAGAATTAATCCTTATTTTCCTCAATTTATGTTTTTCTTTTATTTCAGCATTTAGGTGTAGTACACGCATAACACTCTAAGTCAAGGCATTCTCTTTACTCCATTTGACCTAAAGATCCAAAGGACACTGAGAAGAATGGCCCAGTACAACATCAACCACACTGCAAGTAATATAGCGAATGCAATACTAAACAAGAACCAAAATGAGAATAATAATAATAACCCACCTCCACTTGAGGATATTGATCCATAGCCACAGGATCTCAACGCCAAAGCTTATACGTAGAATCAATGTCAGTTTACTCCTATTGCGATGGATATAACTGGAGCTATTGTGTTACTGCCACTACTGGATGACACAATGTTCATTGTTTCAAGTGGGTTACTTCAAATTTCGTAGAATTACAGGTTGTTTGTGGGCGTACCATTAGAGGATCCACATAGCCATCTACATAAAGTTGTCCTTGTTTGTAAGAGCAGGATGGAAAACTAGAATCCATCTGTGGATACTGTTAAGCTCCACACTATCCCATTGTCTCTAATAGTTAATGCAACACTATGACTAATTGAGCTTTCATAAAGTTCAATCACCAGGTGGGCTGAATTACAGATGGCCATTTTCGAGAGGTTCTTCTTGAGATCAAAGAAGCTGAAGTTGAAAGACCAAATCAATAACTTTGAGCAACTTTCTAGTGATTTGATCAATACCATATGGAAGAGGTTTAAGAAGTGTTTAAGGAGTGACCTTGACCATAAGATTATTGATGATTCCTTAGTGGAGATCTTCTACCGCGCCCTGGACGAGAATACGTAAGCATGTACTGATACAATCATGGGAGGCACGTTGCTAGATTAGCCATTTCCAAAGATTGTTGAGAAGCTAAAAAAGGTGATCAAGATAAATCGTGCATAGGGAATGAAGGATAAGTCAACAACAAAGAGCTCGTGTCTAGTCAGTACCAATTTAGTGTAAGCAAAAATAAATGAGGAGATGATGCAAGGGCTTTATCAAATTAGTACCAACATGGAGTTGTTGATGAAGCAGAACCAAGAAAGTGTTAATACAGTAGCTCATCAGTCTTTGCGAGCACCCATGTACGAGGAGCCTTACTATGAGAAAGGCACTTGCTTTATCACTGAGTAGATTGGAGGTGTTTTGGACCAATGCTCAAGGCTCTAATCAGGACTATTAGCGCCAAGGTCAAGGGAACCAAGGTTGGAACTATAATATAGATGGCACCTTCAAAGATAATAATCGAGGAGCCTACTATGACATAAATAGGGGCCAAGATAGGATGCTAATTGGAGATGCAAAGATAGCTATAGGAGTGGTCTGTCTATGCCACCACATAATTAAGATTCTGGTACTAATAGCTCTAGGGTTGAGGAGATGTTCTATCATTTGTTGAAGAAGGCTGACATGCCAGATGAGACCTTGAGGGGGATGAATTTTGACATCTCCAGCATAAATCAGAAAGTTGACTCTTATTCTATTGCTATCAAGCAGCATGAACAAAAGTTTGATTAGATGTCAACTTAACTCAACCAGCGCTAGAAAGGTACATTTCCTAGCAATACAATTCAAAATCCAAAGAATGAGGAGCAGTGCATAGTGATGACTACACGTGGTGGCAAGCAGATCATTGATCCTCCAATGTCGATTGATGATGATGATATTCTTAAGGAGATAGGTGAGAGCAAAGATGCAGAGACCAGAGATATTTGTTCCAAGAATATGGTTAGTGATGTTGTTGATACGCCATAAAAGTAGAAGCCCATTCCTAGACCTCCTCCTCCATTTCCTAAAAGAATCATAAAGAAGGAGAAGGAAGGTAAATTCAAGCACTTCCTCACCCATGCTGAAACAAATCTTCATCAACATTCCTCTCATTGAGGCATTAGATAAGATGCCAGGGTATGCAAAGTTCATAAAGGACTTGGTCATAAAGAAGCAGACTATAAGCCAGGAGCTCTCCCAAAAGCTTTAACTTTGTAGTGTGATTTCTACAAGGTCATTGGTGTAGAAGCGAGAAGATCCTGACACATTCACCATACCCTAAACTATCAGAAATGTGGAGTTTGCAAGGGCATTATGTGATCTTGGTGCTAACATAAATTTGGAGGCCCTACTCCGACGAGTATGCAATTATTGATGGCAGACCGAATGATGAAGAATCCTATGGGGATACTATATGACATCCTTGATAAAGTAGAGAAATTCATATTTGCTACAGAATTTGTTATCCTTGATTGTGAAGTCGACTTTGAAGTCTCAATCATCTTCGGAAGTCCCTTCCTAGTCACTGGGCGAGCACCAGTAGAAGCTGCCCAACACAAGTTTCGATTGAATGATTAAGAAGTTGTCATCAATATCTATTAGTCGATGAGGACGCAAGACAACTTGAAGATGGATGTTTGAGCACTTGGTGAAGTCTGAGTAACCAAGTTATCCAAGTAGTGCCGCGACAATAAAAAAAGTGCTATTTGGGAGGCAACCCAAGATATTTGATGTAATAGTAATAGTTTTGTTCTATTTTTAGATTTTGGACTTGTAGGTAGTTTAATTTCTAGTATTTTGATGCAATATTTAGACTTTGATCTGGTAGCTTATAGGGTAACAACGTGTTTTGTGAAGAATGTGCAACTACAAGACCAAGTTAGCCATTTTGGGCTAAAAAAGCAACAAGAAATGCTTCTAATTCTGGTTCTATGGGGAGTATGTCAAACCATGGCCTATGAACTAACTCGTAGAACACTTCAAGTGAGCAAAATTATGTGCACTCTTTTCCATGAGCCAACTTTTCTGCACACAGATAAAACTACGGGCTGTGGATAGGGCTCGTGGACTCCAGGTAAGTTTTCTACTTTCGACAAAGTGTTGGGGGTTCTACGACCTTATTTATGATTCATATTTTATTATACGGCTCGTAAACTAGTCTCAAAAACCAATTCCTGGATTAAGGCTTGGGTAACCTACGTGACCGGCATATACGGGCCATAAAAATTTATGTGGCATGTAATTAGGGTTTCATAAGACCTGTGCCCAGTCATTTAACACCAACCTGGTCAAAGTATAAAAAGGGGGTCAAATAATTTTGACCCCCACTTTCACAAAAATTCCCAAAAGACCCAACCCCCTTCCTCCTACCCTAGCATTTTTTATCACTATCTGACCACTATCCCTACTTTTCTAGCAAGTTTTTCGGCAACTCCGATGACTTAGGGATTGCCCCTCCTTGGCTTCCTTCTTTAATTTCTCATCTTCTTGCTCAAATTATGGTAAGATATTGGCCTTAAATTCCTTATACTACAGAAATTTATACGATTAGATTATAGTTAGTTGATGGGTATGGTAGTCCAATGTTTATGGGTTCGAATCCGTGTTTCCTCCGTATGTATTTTGTATGTCATCTTTATTGAAGTGTTGCCATTGTTTTGAAATAGTGTTAATTGCCAGAAACTTGTATATGTGGCCACTTTGTTTGAATGTTATTATGTTACATACATGTCATCACACGTTTTTTAAATTGAATAGAATATGTTGCTTGAAAAAATGATGTATGAATACATTTGTGAGCCTTGATGTTTAAACGTTCAAACATTGCTAATTGCCAAATAAGCATGTAAAATGAAAATGGTGCATATGTTTTTGCTTCGATGCTAATTTTAAACTCATGATGGTCAAGTAATGTTGTTTTGGGGACCCGTTTGATAGATTTGGAAACTCATATTTCTAGGGATTTCACACTGACAGGGTCTTCTACATCATATATATGGAACATTCCACGAGCCATTGTTGCCCCTCATTGGAAAATCTAGAAATTTGAAGTTTCTAGGATCCTATCAGACGAGACCTTCTATGAGTTGTAGTTTAATCTAAGACTTATAGATAGGTCTTTTAGGGCCTTGCCTGTACAAATTCAAAACTAGAATCCCATCTACAAGTCAGTCTATAACCCGTAGAATGTTCTACCAGTCGTACCTAGTCTCGTATATGCAATTCGAGTAGCTAAATTAACTGCACTCTAACTTCTATGAGGTCTTTTTATGGCTTGTCATTTTCACTACGGCGAGTAAAAGAGCCTTCATAGACTCATTTGTACCTAGTTTAGATACCACTTCTGTCACGACCCAACCCCATGGGCCGTGACTAGTTCTCGGATTGGGCACCTAAACACAATCTCAAAGCTGAATGGCAAACAGAAGACATATATTTCACAAAGAATTGGGCAGAGTTTCCTTGGTTTACAGACTATACCAAAATAACCCTGCACATCAGAAGGTACCAATAGAGGCCATACAGAGCTAACAAACACAACAACAACATATATTTATATGCGGGCCGACAAGGCCGCCATGGTGGGTGAAGTCGCCCAGCAAACACATCATACGAGTCAAATCAAATAGACTGGGCACAACCCACACACATATATCCATAGAGCTCTAAACAAACTAACAGAATCATAGGATGAGACAGGGCCTCGCCGTACCTCTGAACAAATATAAACACTGCAATGAATGAAAATATATGTATATACCACAAGTGGGCTCCGAAGTAGGGGAGCACTCCAAATAGCAGAAGGGGTATCCTAGGCTGGTGGATCACCAAACTGTACTTCAGTACCTGCAGGCATGAAATTCAGCCCCCAAAGAAGGAAGGTCAATACAAAATACGTACTAAATATGTAAAGTAGAATGTACAGAATATAAGTCTGAGTAATAATCAAAACAAAAGTATAGAAGACAAATGCATATCCAAAAGTATTAAAATGTATACTCTCAAAATACAAATCATGCCTAGCGCACAGGAACTATAGTCGCTCGCCTGTCAATGGAACCATAACACAGCATAGCACCAAAAAGTTGCAAATCTCCGAATCCCCATCACATCTCACAAAATGGCATGATGGCAAACATAGCAGAAAGCCCAATCACAACATAACACCAAATAAAAGCGGAACTCGGCCCTTGGACGAAGCACGGAACAGCATCACAGCATAACACCGGAATATATCATAATGCGCACGACAACTAACCGGCCCAGGAACCGACGAACTATATCATAGTAGGCACGAGTGGAGTAATGAGTAATCATATGCATAAAATCATTATCATAAATCCAAAAGAGAAGCCAA